>WAAD01030099.1:200315-257603 GCA_013389945.1 Fregata magnificens | reverse complement strand
GGGGCCCGAGCGGCTGCAAGGGCCGGCTGGCCGGGGGGGCGCCGCCGGAGCTGTGCAGCTAGCTGAGCCGTGTGTGGGGGGATAAACCCCGGAACGCGGCCGGAGCTCCCCGGTGGGAGGGCGGGCGTCCGCTCGGAGGGAGCTTTTGGCTTGGAGCGGCAGCTTGGGCCCTCGGCTTTGCCGTACGCTTGCCCGGCCCTGTTATTAAACACCTGCCCAATTTTCAGCTTGGGGTTTGCTTCACCTCCTCTGGAGGATGGGTGCTGGGAGGGTGGTGGGTTTTGTTGCCCTGTTGTGCAAGGGCGTGAATTTAACTTCTGTTATTGCTGGCTTTTTGTTCTCTCCTTTGTTATTGGTGTAGCAGCAAACTGTTGGGTGGTTGAGTTTGTTTTTGAGAGTTTACCTTTTCAAATCAGTCGTAAAACGAGTAAGTTCTATTAGAATAGAATAGCATTGTTTGTGTTAAAGTGATATGTAGAAGCTCTGGAATAAGTGCAAAGAGCTGGTAGTGTAGTGAGGTGTAGAAGTAAGGCACGCTTCGTCTGCAGGCTGAGGAGCTTGAGGCAGACAATTCCTCTGTTTGCTGGGTCCTCAAGGAGGAAATATTTGAGATTAGGGTCTTCGCTTGCAGAAGTTCATCAAATAGTGCAGAGGCTGTTAAAACTATGCTTGTTTAATATGGCAAGAGCCAACATTTTTTTACTAGACTTTCTATAACTTCTTAATCGAAATAGTTCCACACGTTCAACAGGGTTTCTAAACTTTGTCTGCATGCACACACCCAGGTCAGAGAGTGACCTTTTCAGCCTGTGTATCTTTTAGAGTAAATCTTGATGGCCTTATTTCATAATTTTCTTACTTTTTTCCCTCCGCTGGGCAGGTTTGCTGTAAGCGTTGGCTACTGGAAGGACCCTTACATCCAGTATTTTGTGAGACAAGCCAAAGAGAGAAAAGCACCTGAAATCAACAGAGGCAAGTTGGCGTGTGAACTTGAATGAAGACAGTGCAAACGTGTTCTTAACTGGTCTTGAAGAGCACCTGACAACACCTCCGTACACCGGGTATTATGGAGTGTAGGAAATATGTAAAGAATGAGACGAGTTTTCTTCACAGTGATAATTCCATACTCTGATCTTTTAAATATTATTCTTTGAATCAAAACTCTTATCCTTTGCTTTCTGTATTCTGAATGGAATATCTCTGTGTGTCTCAGTATGCAGTAATCTCTACAAGGCAGTCAAAAATGTTGATTTGACCCAGGACAGCAGGCTATGTCAGCTCTGGTCTCTACAAAAGTGTGCACACCAGCTAGAATTATTCTGCTCACTTTATTTACCCAAGGAATCCTGTTTTATCGGTGCATCAGATTTTGTTAGTAGTTAAAAAACCCCCCAACAAATCCCCTTAGGTATCTTAAAAAGAGTGCGTTATTCTTCGTAAGAAATGCCATTTTATAAATAGGCTACCTAAAAATCTTAACGAGTGTTAAACATCAAGTATTTTATGAAAATAATAATTAAAAACAAACTTATTTTTTTGTTAACAGGCTATTATGCTCGTGTTCATGGAGTCAGTTATCTGATTAAAGCTTTTCTAAAGAAGACAGAATGCAACTGTCAAATTGTTAATCTTGGTGCTGGCATGGATACCCTGTTCTGGAGATTAAAGGTAATGATAGCTGAGAGTTACAAACTTGGCGGAAGAGAAGGATTTGTGTGGACATTTGAAGCGCTCTTCTATGAGGGCTTATCGGTGCTACATTCTGTAGTACAACGTGGGGGTTTGCAGTGAGGCTGACTGCCCTGGCTGGTCTGCCTCAGTTCTCAGCTTGCTTAGAATTAGTTTAGGTATCTTTAAACCTCAGTGCGCAGGAGAGGCTGCGCTTTTCACTGGCTTTTACCAGAAAGTGTGTGATACGAAGCTGACCTCTACTGGACTTTCAGGAACAGAGCTTGAACTCCACATTTTGCTGTCTTCTCTAAGCCTTAAGATTTCACATTTTTATCCTGTATTAAAACAGGAATAAGGTACCAAAGTACAGGATTGTACAGGCTGTACTTACATGTTCCTGAGTTGTTTATATAAATGTGAGGTTATATATGTCTGTTTGTATGCATGTATGTCATTCACAAAAATTCAAATGGCTCAGATATTAAATGATAGTATCGTTCTGAGCGAACACACCTCTAAGTCATCTTGTCTTCTCATTAGCATTTACATTTGTAAATTTGGTTTCTGGAAGAACGCACAAGGAGGCCAGTCGCATTTTGCTTGGTCACAATTCATACAATCATAAAATCGTTTAGGTTGGAAAAGACCTTTAAGATCATCGAGTCCAACTGTTAACTCAGCACTGCCAAGTCCGCCACTAAAATAATTAATTTTTTCTGAGATGTGAAGCTTTTTTCTTACCTGCGTTCCTATGAAAACTATGTCAGTACACATTTTTATTAACTTTCCTGTAACAGTGATTTTAAAAGCTGAAGTGGGGCCTTTAATTCCAATTCTTTCTCTTTGTAAAGAGCAGGTGTGGTATAAGTAACATACAGAAGATGGGACCCAGTTAACCGAGCGCTTCAGTGTACTGGCTACTGATTTAATCTACTGTTCGGAAATTCATGTGGTTGACAAGCTAGAACTAGCAGTACATATCCATCACAAAAGGATTGCTGCATAGGGAGAAACTTGGTACAGCTTATCTATCAGGGTGGCAGATAGTGACAACATGAAATGAAGAGGTTTTCCCCTGTTTTGTAGTAGAGGAATACTGCGCTCGTAGAGCGCTTGTAGTCTGGCTGTCGGTTTGAGGACAAATTGTGGAATGTGGTCACTTTCTGTGTAAACCTGTGCAAAATGTCCCCGATTCCTTTCTTAGAAGAATATACTGAAGATGCATGGTAAATGTCATAATAGTTTCCTGTTGCTGTCCTTTCCTGGATCCTGATAATATATTGTTGGAATATATGTTTCCGTGATCTAGTGTCTAGGATTGCTGCATTACCTAAAATGTTAAATAACTCCCTTAATCCTTAGAGGACATTCTAATGTCTCTCAACTGTTGTTTTGGGGGTTTCTTTAAGCTGTGGGACATTAAGTTATACTACTGTTAGAAATGCCAGTGTAAACTGAAACAAAACTTTAGGACTTAAGGTTATATCTTCTTGTCATCTGCATGTGAAACTTAAATGTCCCTAATTCTAGAGTCTTACTCCAATTCTCAGGATGAAAATCTTCTCCCTAGAAAATATTTTGAAGTGGATTTTCCAATGATAGTTGCAAGAAAAATACATAATATCAAGTAAGTATAACCCTTATGTTTAGCTATGTGCAACTGAATGTAATTCAGGAAAATGTCATGAATTGCAAGCTACAATTATTTCATCTCTCTTCTGAGAAACTCTTCATGCTCTAGGATTTAGAATAAAGGTTTCATTATGCAGGCAAGTCATCCATGTGACTGTGCAGCCACTGTTCCAGATTGGAGAAGTTGATATGTGGAAGCTTTAGGGAGGTAAACAGACTTTATTCTTATTTATGTAAAATATAATGGGCAGGGGAAGCCTCACGACGATTAGAGGCGATTAAGTCTTCTTCTCTTACTATTGAAGACAGTAGTAAATTCCCAGACTCGCGTGTTCAGTTAGAGAGGTAGGATAGCTGGTACTATACGTGAATATTCTGTTTGAATGAATACCTGAAGGCTTATGGAGGATACTTGAAGAGAGTGTCTGGATTTCTCTTGAAAGATTACCGCAAAACTTAAGAGTCATTTGGTATAAAACTCGACTGCAACTTAGTAATAAGTCTAACTTGCAAACGTTTTTCTTTCCAGCAGAGGGCAGAGGTATTCTCTTGTCTGTTTTTAACACACACACACACACACACGCGCGCGCGCGCGCACACACGCACACACACATCTATATGTGTTAAAAAAAAGTTGTAAGCACACTGTTAAACAAGCTTAACTGCTCAGAGACGCTTCTTCCTTCTTCCCACAGATCAAAGCCTCCCCTGTCAAAACCAATTATGGAATCCCATTCAGGGGACTCTCTTCTAATAGGTGAGTCATCTTAAAAATAAGTCAGCAATGTACTGCAGCACTTTTAAAACTTTTCTGATCATTTTGTTCTGCTATGTGGGCAGGCTTTTAATGTTTGAAATGCTGTTTGGACAGAGAATTGGGAGGGAAAAGAGGCTTTTTTCTTCTCTTACAGATTCCTGCCCGTTTGTTCTGTGTCATGTTAAAAACGTCTTCTCTTGAAGTGGTTTTATTCTGCCAGAAAGTTGGTTTTTTTTCTTCTTCTCTCATTTGTAGCTTAAGTTATGTTTTCTTTTCTGTCACAGAAAAGGAAAAATGCTACTGATAGTCATGTATACTGGATTAAAATACCGATTGAGCGTTTTCCTCTGTCTTCTTTCTGTCTCATTAAGAGCACAAGTCTTTACATTTAGTGAAGTCTTCACAGAAGAAATGCAGCCTGCGAAGTCCATTCTCAGGAGGCAGTGCCATTTGTTACATTTTAGTATTAAGAGGATATTGGATTCAGGTGGTGTCGTGTGGTTGTACTCTCTTGGCTTATAGCCTCATTATGTTTGTGTCAGGATTGTAATTTGAAAACCTCTGTACTTGTGGAAAAAAACCTGGGTTCCGTTGAGTAATGTTTTCAGTGCCCAAGTGACAGATACTGCACTGTAGTAGCTGCTTTGGACCCTTGAGGAGGAACAGTAATTATCTGCATCTACGATACCAACTAATTTGTGTTAGCAGCGGTGACCCTAAAGCAGAGCTAGCAGTGTTCCCTGATGGGATTACATCTATAGGTGCTTTTAATAAGCACAATTCTAGCTAAGGATCTGGAGGGCTTGAGAGGGCCCTCCAAAGAGTGAGGGAGAGTACAAAGAGTGAGGAGTTGTGCTTGTGCTGCTGGTGGCAAGGTGTAGGTGCTTCACCCCAAGGCTCTTTTAGTGCTTTAACTTGGATCAGAGTACTGCCACACACTGACTTGACTGTGCATATTTATGCATATTATGCACATTTTATTGCTGCATGTTAGAGGGTCTTAACTTACCAACCTTTTAGATGTCATTTGAATGGCAGAATTCTCCTTTGTACATTCAGGCCTCAAAAGATGAAAGCCCAGTGCCCCATCTCAGAAAAAGGGCTCCTAAGTACCACTGTGTTTCAGCTAGGAGACCTTCTTATAACCTATCTCTTCTATACAGTGAGATATGCTGCCTAAGCACTGTTAAAAAGGCATTAATGCAAGGTTGATCAGAAGGGTTTGATAGTATTTGTGTTACTGGACAACTGTAGGTACGTCTAGTACAGCAAAACAACTGCAAAGCTATCAAGTCCCAGCAGTGTACTGTAATCAGAAGCTACTAATTAGCAAGTCACAGCAGTCAACAGCAATTAATGTATCACTATTTGAATGTATTGGAGTGGCTTATTTCTCTAAAGCTGTTTCTCTTGTCCTTTCTAAGTGCTGGGTTTTAAATACTTTAGCCATTTTACTGTAACCCGGCTGATGTAGGCTCTACTACACTGAGATCTTTGGGATGTAGCATAAGGTCCAGATATTTGGAGATGGTGGAAGTCTGTTGTGGAATCCCAGTTTGACATGGCACTCGATAACCACAGGCCAGTTTGAGTGAAATCCATGTGGGAACTCTTATTTAAGGACGTATTAATGGCACTGCTTCATGTGGAAGTGCCACCAGAAGAGGCTGTGGACTAAGTAGAAAAAGAGTCAGATGAATAGAGATTTCTTACAGATCTAAAGGAACTTGACAATGAATTAGCTCAGCTACTAACTGGTATATACCCTCTCATTTTAAAACTGTCTTAGTACCTGAGAACTGGAAGGTGGCGGCTGTGACTCAAATGGGCTCCAAGAGAAATCCAGGGAACTACAAGCCAGTAGGACTGGTGTGTCTACTGGACAAATTAGTAGAAACTCTAACAGGCAGACTTAGTAGAACACAGGAATAATATAATGTGTTGAGAAAGAGTCAGCATGGCTTTTGTAAAGGTAAGTTATGCCTCACAAACCTATTGGAGTTCTCTATAGGAGTCAACAGATATATTGGAAAAGGACATCCAATTAATATAGTGCTTGAATTTGAAAAAATGTGTTTTGACAGTGTCCCTTACCCAAGTTTGCCAAATAAATTGCACGGTTGTTGTTGGGGGGAAGGAATGGTTCTCATATGGATAAAGAGCTGGGGATGGAGGGTAGGCATATGTTGTTAATTTTTGTTACGGAGGGAGATGGAGAGCCGTGCTCAGGGATATGTTGTTGTTCAACACTAAGAAATGATTGGGAAAATAGAGTGACTAGTAAGTGGCAGCTTGTTGGCAAGTCCAAACTCTTCAAAGTGGTAAAGAACTGTAGAAGAATCTTGTGAAATTAGTGACTTGGTGATAAATTCAATGCAGATTAATATAAAGTGATGCACATGGGTGGAAAAAGTAGTTTGTGCCTCACATGTAAATGATAAGCTGCTGGCTGATTACTGCTGCCTGCGTACAAGATCTGCGTATTATAATAAATAGATATATAGAAACATTGGCTCAGTAATGGTGCAGAAATCCAAATCAAATGTCAGGATTCTTAGAAAAAAGATAGAAAACAACATAGATGCCAGTATTAGTAGTACGTGTTTGCCCCCTCTTTGTCTTTTCCCTAAGTAGCTGCTGTTGGCATCTGTGAGAGGCAGGATACCATACTAGGGGGGCCTTTGGTCTGACCTGATACAGCTGTTAGACTAATGCAATGTTCTGGGAATACCACCTGTGATAGGGATTGTCGTGGGGCATCATGAAGCAGCATTTCCAGGTGGGGAAATGTTACTCATTTCTGTGGTTTTCGGGGTGGGGCTATGGACCAGGATTTTAGAATCTTGGGGAGGGAGGTTGTCCCATCCTGTCCCATCCCATTCCCCCCCGCCCTCCCTCTCCCAAAAATCAGTTCCACACTGCTGTCTCATGTATACCAGGAATTTGTTTAGGTGCTTTGGAATTTTATTTTTGAGTTGTTGTGATATCGATTGACATGATTCTTGTTCTCTTACTGCTTTTCTTCCTACACTACATGTTTTCATTTCATGAAGCTAGTGCTAATAGACAACTTTATCGGCTTCAGGGCAACATCTGCTTTCTCCTTGCTTTTTAGACAAAGCAATGACAGCATGGCTTGCAATTCAAGTATAGATATTTGTGGCCTCTGCCCTTGAATGCAGCAAGATGACACTTGTCATTGAACAGCTTTGCCGTTTCCTAGGAAATGTTAGGTCTCCAGGGGAAAGCAGTGAATTTGTGCAGTAATTTGACATTGCTGTGGCAATATCAGGTTAAATTGTTTTCAAAGTTCAGTGGTGCTATCTGGTTTATGATGCAGTTGCTAGTGTTTGGAAGTTAGTACTCCACCTTTGCTACCTCGCAAGTGCAAATTACACTTCAGTGAACTATTACCTTTCAGTGCCACTCATATACTTTCTGGCCCTGTCTAGTCCAGCTTTGGGAGTTGGTTGTTTTAACTTCCTTTTCCCTGCATTTCCAAACTTGCTTGTGACTCAACGCAGATGTCGGGGTTGTTGCTGTCTTGGTGACTTGCATGCCTTGCGTTGGGGAGGATCCTGCGCTTGCAAGACAAACTAAATTTCTTTGTGTTTTGACATCTACCCTGTTCTGATGTTGTAGGTATAAACAACCTGAGTGAAACCAATACTGTGTCATGCTTGTGAGCCTGCAGAATAGGTTGTATGGGCTGGTTGTTTGTAAAGCTGCCAAAGATACCTTAGGATGGAAATCCTAATGAAATCAGTTTGAGTCAATAGTATCCTGCATGCTGTCTCTTGAAAAACCTCCAGGAAATTGTTTCACTAATCTGAGAAGAGAGTAAGAAAAGAAAACTCTGAATTCTTGCAGCAGAGGAAACACTGCACTTTGTGCGCCTGTGATTCTGTAATGCTGCTTCAGCAGACAGATTAAGGTAGTGGGTGAGTGCCTGAAGGCCGCCATAAAACAGAGCATTTACTTGCTGGTAGCATGTTTCTGTGAAGAAAAATTTTATTGCAGTGAGGTCAAAAGGCAAGTATGAGCAACTCCTTCTACCGTTCAGTTACTGTAATGATGTCTAAATTTCAACTGCTTATATTGTTACTTCTGTGCCAAAAGTCATGGAAAATATACGTACAAGTGGTATGATCAGAGCAAAACGTTCTCTGTTGCATTGTGCATGGGTAGCAGAAGCGTGCATCTAGGCTGAGAGAGTCTGTGTTGGGTAGGTGGGGTGGGCTGGAGTGATGGGCGTCGTTTTCTTTCTCTCCTTCCCTCTCCCCTCCCTTGTATTTCTCAAATGAAATCTGAATCTAGTATTTCTCAAACCTTCATTTCAGACAAGTACAAGAGAGAAACTTGGTACATAACTGAATATGCTGAGCGTGAGCATCACAAAGAAAACCATAAAGTAGCTCCGTGCTCTAGAAAAGAACATCATGACCAAACAACTTTGCTAAAACACAACATGAAATACTGGCCTCTGGGTGAGAATTCGTGCTTGGAATATGGGATTTTCGATGGATTAAGCCACCGAGTGTTGCTGGCAATGCCAGCATTAGGACAGCTGACCTGAGTCACAACAAGGTGGCCCTATTTATTTGAAAACTGCCACTGACTTGCGTGTTAGTGCAGTGTGGGTGCTGTTCTCTAGCCCGGCCAGGAGGGAAGGCAGCAGCGCTCCTGGCAGCGGCAGAGATCTGATGGAGCGTGCAGGGCTCTCGTCTGTGGGGAGGTCCACGTGGCAGGCACCTTAGGAAGAGTGAGATTACAGTAACAAAAAAAAAAAAAGTAGGGTTTTTATTAACACGAAAAAAATTGATTCAGTTAAACTGGTGAGGCCGCACCTCGAGTACTGTGTTCAATTTTGGGCCCCTCAGTACAAGAAGGACACTGAGGTGCTGGAGCGTGTCCAGAGAAGGGCAACAAGGCTGGTGAAGGGTCTAGAGCACAAGTCTGATGAGGAGCGGCTGAGGGAACTGGGGCTGTTTAGCCTGGAGAAGAGGAGGCTGAGGGGAGACCTTATCGCTCTCTGCAGCCACCTGAAGGAGGGTGTAGCAAGGTGCGTGTTGGACTCTTCTCCCAAGTAACGAGTGATAGGACAAGAGGAAATGGCCTCAAGTTGCGCCAGGGGAGGTTTAGACTGGATATGAGGAAAAATTTCTTCACTGAAAGGGTTGTCAAGCATAGGCTGCCCAGGGACGTGGTTGAGTCACCATCCCTGAGGGTATTTAAAAGACGTGTAGACATGGCGCTTAGGGACGTGGTTTAGTGGTGGACTTGGCAGTGCTGGGTTAACAGTTGGACTCGATGATCTTAAGGGTCTTTTCCAATCTAAACGATTCTATGATTCTTGTTCATAAGAAGAAATCAGTGGAGACCGTGTGACTGTGCTACCAAGCTGAAACTTGCTTTCTCTTTTTCAGCTGCTCAGTAGATAGGCAGGTATTGTAAAATACATTTGCACCAACGCTGCTCAGTCTGGGTGGCAGCATATTTGCAAATTTTCATACTTAGAGCATCAAACTCTGCAATAAAGTAGAAGTTGGTGCCAGACCATGAAGTAGCAGCACATTATTTTCTGGGGTGTTTATGGCCGTACTTCGACTTCTAGCCTCCAGGCTGGGAACAATGGCAATTCCAGCTATCATCAGCTGCCATTGCCTTGCAATAAGTGAGTGCCGGCTATCTACGTGTGAGGGGATGGAGCAGTTGTCAGCCTGATTTTAAAATTTTGAAGTTGTTTGCCTAGTTCAGTATGATCTCTTCATCCCTTTGACTTTATATATAAAAGGATTTTTTAATGCCATGTATAGGCCAAAGGTGGAAGCTAGCAGAAAATCTTACACGGAAGTTTGGCAGAGGCTTAGCTTAAGCTCTTTCCTCTTGCTTTTTTTCCTTTTGCCTCTCTTTTTGCATTTTAAAATCAACTAGTGTAAATTTCACATTTTTCTCTTAAGATTTCCTTCAAGATAAAAGTATTGATCATAAATGTTGAAATATATGAATTATGGAGATATTTAATGAGGTGCTTTCAGATATGTTTAAGATGTACAATTTTTAGCAATTGTATCAGCTTGTGTATAATGTGCGTGCAGCTCTGCCTCGGTACTGTCTGTGGTTGTGTTTGCCAACAGCTATCAATGGAGAGTCGAGGGAAGTTGGCAGGAAAATGTGTGGAGGAACAAGTACATTCTGTTTGAATGGACCAAAGGAGGAGAACCAGGCAGCCCAGATACTGGAAATAGGAGTAAAGTGATTGCATTTGGAGGAAAAGGCTTCTGAAGAGAGGAAGACGATCCATTCCTCATCAGCTTTCTTGGCCTTTTAAAAGTTTCTGCTGCAAGGAGTCCTGTATTAAGGCATTAAGTATACTTGGCTTTAAGGTTTAAAGAATATATTTCCACTGAGCCAAATCACCCTTAAAGAAACCTGTTCTACTTTGGTGTTTGAGTTTTTTTCCTCGTTTTCCTTATTTTCACTTGTCCACGACCCACATCTCCAAAAATGACTGTGCTGGGCTGCACTGAGGATCACCCAGGTTGCTTCCTTTGGCCACCCCCTCTCCCACCACATCAAGGCATAACAGAAACTGTGGGGTTTGTTCGTGCGTACACAAGCTTATTAAAAACAACATTAGTAATTTTGGTTGCTCTAATTTGAACCATTGTGAAGGACAGTTTTCTAACATAAGGCTTGAGAGGTTTTGCTCTTTCCTGTTCTTCAGTGATAGAAATGCTTGAATCAACATGGTGTGAGCATTTATTCTCACCTCTGGTGAAGTGTTTGTACTACTTCCGATACCGGATCACTTAAAAATTTTGGTAGTTTATTTCTGGTTGTAATTAACATACCAGCATGTCCAAGTCAATGAAGCCAGACAAGAAGATTGCATTAATTTCATACTAATTGTGGTGACTGATGCTTACTGTGCTCTATCTCTGGACAGCAAACCAATCACTATATAAATACTTCCCTGTGTGTGGTGGGGGTTTTTTGTGTGGCTTTTTTTAATGCCATTATCATGGCCTTGATATAACAACTTAAATAGAAGGGTGTGGGAAGTAGTAAAGCTATTACAGAACAGGCACATGGAAAAAAGCCTTGACTCAAAATGTTGAATCATTTGCCGCACAACTTTTTTTTTTTTTTTTTTTTTTTTTCCTGTAACTCTCTGCATGAACTGTTCTGGTTTCTGTATCTGTTCAGAAATGTTGCTGGAAAGACAGCTATTGTCACTTGCTAGTGCCGTTTTCAAACAGTTGGTCACTTGAAAACTAAACGGAGGTACCTCTTCCAGAATGTTTGAAGCACTGCTTAATTTAATAAATTGCCCCCTTTTTTTTTCCTCTCCTGAAACAGCAAACCCCTTTCAGCCTGTCTCTTCAGCCGCCTGGCTTCTCTTTCTCTCTTCACCTTGCTCTTGACACCTGTTCCCGTATTACCATTCAGGAGTTGTGTCTGTCTGCAGCAGGATCCCAAATGGAGCTCTGCCAGAGCTTGCTACTGCAGATGGATATTGACTGGCCATTGCAAGACCACTTCAAACTCTCACTCTGGGTTTTTTTCACTGTTTAGCTTACTTATTTTACTGCTTGCTCTGTCGCACTCATATGGTAAGGGGGGAAAATTATGTGCTATTCTGTCCTCATGACTTCACTGTAGCAAAGCTAAAGCGTGAAAGAGCAATCTGATGTATTCCTGCAGAACTTTACGTCTTTAAGTGGGTTTGATACTGTACTTGTAAAATGCTTTCTATGGGGACTGGGCTTATCTAGTTGAATTGATTGCAACTAGTTGTCAGAATTATTGATAGCAAGACGCTCATGCTGCTGCTGGCTTCTTTACGGTTTTGCTAGTATGGCAAAGTGTCTTCTGACTTCAGTATTAGTTCCTCCTTCATGTTGGAGCCTGTTGTATCCCAGGGTGAATATTTTGTTTCTCAGAATACCTTTCCTGATTTGACTCTACACTTAAATACCGTCGCTAGATCATACGAAAAGGCTGAATGATAACTTTTTTTGGCCCCCAAATCTGTGTCTGATACCCACATATATTGTATAGCTGTATGTATTGTTAATTTATATAGCTATATCTATTGTCAATATTTGGAACATTGTTACTCTTAACTCAGTTTTTCAGAAATTCATGTACTTTTTTTTTTTAATGTAGTTCCTTATGTACATACGTTGTGTCATCTAAAAAAACTCTACAAACAAAACAAAAAACCCTGCCTTTAATCTTCACATTTTTCTTCTCTGCATTCCTTGAAACCATGGTAACGGATGGGGTAACCTATCCGCATTAGAGCGGCTGCAGAGTGAGAGAGTAGGCTTGTTGCAGAGTCTGATGCTAATATATCACCATCTGTAAACCACAACAATCAGGTATAAGGGAAATTAATGTTTTAAAAAGAAGAGTTTGCTGTTAATTTATAGGTATAACAGATCAAACTTTGACTTCAAATCCATAGGTTCCTGTGTATTTTTTTTAATTTATAATTTCAGCATTCCTCTTATTTGTAACCATTAGTCTCTCAAAATTTTAAACTTGCAGATTCTCACAGCCTAGACTCCAGTCGATATTCCATAGTAGGAGCAGATCTCCGTTTCTCATCAGATCTGGAGGAAAAGCTCAAGAAACATAACCTNTTTTTTTTTTTAAAGTTATTTTTTTGATGAGGGCTTGTGCAATGGTACTGGTGAGAGTAAAGTCAGGCTTGGGCATACAGCATCTGCATCCAGTGCTCATTATGCCATTTCCATGGTTACCTTTTCCTGAGCCCTTTGAGCAGAAGGAATTGTTCAGACACCTCATGCAGCCTCACTAAGCTGAGCAGGCTGGCATTGCCGTGACTGCTCGGTAGTTCCAAGTTTGAAGCAAGGCTGTTCCTTGCGTAGTCTATTCTGCAAACTGCGTTTTCATCCTTCCTGAGAAGATCAAACGTTACAGACCTATTTGCTTCTTGTTCTTAAAACCCGGGGGGGAATGGCTTTCTGTGAATGTGTTTCTGGTGGTTGGTTCTCTTCGGGGTATATGATCCTTTCGTACAAGTTAAAGCTCTTATTGCAGGGCAGGCAGCTGTAATTCCTTTTCGCTTTCCCCCCCAATCCCTTGCCCTGGATGGGATGAGTTCCCGCAGCAGCCATTTTCTGCCTCTGAGCTCATATGAGTTTTCTTTCTCTACTTCCTGAATTTAACTCTCTTAGAGATTCCTAAGAGAGTTACCCCTTGCTTGAATTTCGTTGAAATTTAGTTAATAGAATCATAAGTTATTCCAGGGGAATCTCTAAACTAGAGGTGTATCAAAATGTCATAAATTGCTTTTTTTAAGAGTTGGTTCAGCTGCATTTAGTTTTAATGCTGACTGATGGGCAGTACCTAGATCAGTGAACATCTTCCACCCCTATTGTAAGGGCTGTGTGAGTCAAGGCTTCTGGGAGCTTAGCTGGTAAAATGAAGAATAATTCTGTCAATGTTAAATTATTTCCGAGTTTTATCTTTGTAATTATTTTCTATTGCCTGCACTTAAACCCCCTATTGTTCCCTAGACCTCTTGGTAAAGTGATTGCCGTGGAGTCCTTTGAGAACTTAACTCCGGAAGCTAATATCTGGGATTTTATTGTTCAAGCATTAGGCTTCTGGAGGGGGCAGGATTTAAGTTTTTAGACTAGATGATGGACATACCTTTCAAATATAAGATATATAAATAGCGGCTATCTGGCTGGGTGGGAGAGAGCATATGGGTAAGCAGAATGCATCAAATTGCCATTTAAATCTTTACACTTCCAACTTCTGAAATCTTGTCTCGCTTGCCTACAATGCTGCTCCTTGTGGAATTTCTCCTGCTTCTAGGGACTTTTCTTTTTCCTGTTCATTCTACCAATTAAAAGAAAACTCCGTAATTCTAAGGAAGATTACTCGTGTAGATGTCTATTTTTGGTTTTTTGTGGATGGAGGAGGAAGAGGCAATGTGCAAGCTATAGATTGCATTTTGTTAGATAATAATAATGTGAAGCTTGTTTTACAGATATTGAACCAATCTGTCTAATTAAAATTCTTCTTAGAACTTTTTTTAAAGAGCAAACATTTTTTTCCAATTTGTATTTCATTCCTAATTTTACTGACCTCTAAAAGAGTGCAGATTGTATATATAGGGTACAATTCTTCTGCAAAATGAATTTTAGTATGCACTTCAGTTCATGCTATCACAGTTCAGAGAAGACTTACAGAATACACATTCTTCTGTGTTCATAGTGCAGCTGACTTAGGAGAGATTGTTTCCTAATATCTCTGTTTTGTAACCATGGGAGTCCCCTGTCGACTGCCAGAAAACCCAGTTCTAGTCAACTTGATGAAGTGATTTCATTCAGTCTTAAATGTCTAGTTCATAAAAAGGGTAGCTCTTTTAAGAATTTTTGGGAACATGAAATTACTTGCTCGCTAATAATTCTTTATAGATTTTTCTTGTTCTTTTGCTAGAAATAGTTCTCTTGTTTTTTTGTTTTAAAGTTTGCCAACGCTTCTGGTAGCAGAGTGTGTACTGGTTTACATGACACCGCAGCAATCTGCAAATCTTTTACAGTGGGCAGCAAGCACTTTTCCAGTGGCGATGTTTATAAATTATGAGCAGGTAAAACAAAAATGGCGTTTTTAGACCTGAATTATTGTCATAAAAATTGCTTTCAAAAGTGGGAGTTCTGCTTGTAAAATAAGTGGGCCATATCCTTTTGTATAGACAGCAGTTTCTGCTGAATTTCTTTAGTAATGCGTTTTATTTTGTAGATCCGTTAGCTCATTGTAAAGAATATATATACCTATTCTGAAAGACAATTGCTGGACTGTATTGAACCAAAAGAACTGAGGCTCCATCCATATGTGGAGAAGACCATAGAATATTGGTTTAGATAAGTCAGAGGAAAAAGAAATGATGCTGTATGTTGGATATGAGTGTATAACATTACATAATTATCTCTCTGTGTTCTTTGACAAAGTGGAGCAAAAATCACATCAGCATGAACTTAGCTTCTCTGTACGGAAGTAAAATGCTGCCTCCGGACAACTAGGTGGCTCGAGGAATTAGTAACAGGATCTTCCAAGCTGTAGATCACTGCTAGAGAGCTGAACCAAGTTGCTGACAGCTTAAAGCAGAGTCAGTTTTCAGTGCCTGGTGGAGAGTCCCTGAGTCTGCAAAGGCAGTAGCATTGTCACCATTAAACTGGCACTCAACTTGTAAACGTGAGGTAGCTGAGGAGGTTTTGGCAGCGGGAGATGAGACCTGGTGTAAGAATATGTGAAATTTATTTAATGTTATCCTGTACATTCAAGAGTTTAACCAAGTTACTGCTTTTCGCTGCGATTACATTCTTTTCGGAAGGGGGAACACTTTTGTCTCATTCTCTACCTGAGGTGAATATGACGGACCGGTTTGGACAGATCATGATAGAGAACTTGCAGAGACGACAGTGTAACCTGGCTGGAGTGGAAGTTTGCAGATCCTTGGACTCCCAGGTAAAGGAGCGCAGAGCTCTGAGTGTGTTTGATGTAAAACTTAATTAATCTGTCTGCAAGTTCTGCCTCTGTGTGTGCACTGTAAGGCTCAGAGCGGTGACCAAAGCAGGTTTACTGAAACCCTTTCCTATCCATGTTACAGTGGTTCCCTGTTATCAGTGCCATGGTTGCTCGATATCACTCAGTTTCGGTAGTTGTACAAAACCTGCAGTAGATCAGAGCACAGCTCCATCTATCCCGCTGTCCTCTCTGTGCAGAGGTTAGCAGCAGATGCTTAGAAAAGAGTATAAGAGCTCTTCAAAGAACAGGTCAAGCAGATGGCCTACAAAATCCTTGGGGGGGAAAAACTGTTCTCTGGTATTTTTCCTCAAGTCCTCTGAAAACTGTGCTGCTTGTTTATTTTACAGAGGGAACGATTGCTGTTAAATGGCTGGGAAACTGCACGTGCCATTGATATGATGAAAGTGTACAGCTTTTTGCCACAGGCTGATGTCAAAAGGTATTAATGATAGCTTGCTTGCGGCCAAAAGTCATCTTCGGATGCCATTCCCAAGGTAGTTCACGTCAATATGTAGCATGGGATCCCCTAGTATAACAGAGAGGAGACTGCGTGCAGATGCTAGCTAGGTAGACAGAATGTGTCCGAGTCTGAAGCTCTGTAGAGCCTTAAGGACGATGCCTAGAGCAACATTAATGATCCAGAGGGTTATTGCTGCCAGAAGCAGACTGGCAGTGGTGATGATTTATTTGGGTGCAATATAAAGCATCTCATGACAGAAATATGCAGATAAAAGATGCTACAGAAATGCTGTGCTGAGTTTTTACAGTACCTAAGATGTTTCTTGTGAACATCCAGCCTCCACAACACTAGATGAGTGGAGCGGAGTTCTAAAATACACTCAGAACAGGCAACGACTTTTCATGTCCCCAAGGGAGATGACATCCAGGTGTTTGCTCCAGTCTTGTAGGCCTAGGTAAGATTACTTATGCATTTGCATTTTTACCACAAGTGGGCGGAAAATGGCCAGTCCTGTTCTTCCCTCCCTTCTTCCTTGGCAGCATATTTAGGTAATAAGCCAAGGCAGGGCAGTAATTTAGTGCTATGACCTATTGTACTGTGCAGGCAAAGAGGGAGAGAGAGGACTGGTGTGCCCAACAGCGTGGTCTGACTATCTCTCAACAGATTGATGCATCTTCCATTCATATCATGTTCATGAGCTAGACTGCTGGGTCTGTAGACAGAGCTTAGTACATAGAGGGTGTAACTAAATGCTGTTGTAACAGTAATCTTCATGGGTTTTGTTAAATTTTTTGCATTAAAGAAAAGCTAAAAAGAGGGAAACTGTTTTTAATTAGTATCTTCTTAGGTATATAATATGAAGTGTGAATTGCTATGAGTCATTCATTAACTATAGTTTGAATTAGCCGAACAAGTTACCTTGGTCAAAATAACTATTCACGTATGGGGATTTCTCAAACCCACTGAACCAGTGAGATTGAAAATCATAGGTTGTTTAAACAGGAATGATGACTGTGTGATTGTGCCATATGGCACTTGTCGAGAGACATAGCTTGTACTTTTTTTGCAGCATTTTTGACTACCTTAGATCTCTTCAGCTCCTTCCACTTCTTCCAAGTGCCAAGAAATGGGTTACGTAAACCCTGTCCGTCAGTATTAATGAGGCAAATAATGCTTTCTGTTTATAAAAATCTTTACAAAAGTGTTCTTCTGCAGCACTTGCACATCTGTGAGTGTATTTAAGAACTTTTGCCCCTCAGCCTCTTTTGATCCTCAGTAGCAGCCCTTCCAAATATTTAGCATGGAAAATAAACACTCTGATATTCAAGTAATCTGGAGTGAGGGAGAGGAATGTGCCGGGTTAAACTTTTTAAAGCAAGCACAGCTTGGGAGAAGTTCTCCCATTTGTTTGGTGGAAGACATTCAAAGATCTTGCTTTAAGAATCCTGGGTAAGAACCATTTCAGGAAAAAAATCCTCAGATCTTATATATGTACCATTTGGTTTGTGCTTCATCATGAGCTCATGTGGGAGAGTTGTTAGAAGCTGCACTGGTGTACCCATCACTCTTCCAAGACATAATACGGACTTGTTGTGATTGTCTGGAGAAAATACTATCTTCAACTGTTCGCTGTAATCTGTTGATCAAGAGAAATCTCCTTCCATTAGGCTGTACTATTGTGTCTACTTAAATCCAGCAAGACCAGATCCATGCAGTAAAAGGGGTTAGAAGAGAAATACTGGTATTTGTGAGAAGTTACACAGACTAGTCCTGGAACATGAAATTGCAGCAATGAGAAGTTGAAAACATCTTGTGGGTCACTTGTTTCATATGTTGACAACAAAGGCTAGGAGTAGTGGTGGTATCTTCATTGTGGACAAATACCTGTATTAATTTACTAGAGAGGTAACTGCCTTATTGGCCATCGTGTTCACTCCTACGGAGTGAAGAAGAGTACATTAAAAACTGTACTGAGTCTCCAAAATCACAATTTTTATTTTATTCCTACAGAATAGAAGGACTTGAATTCCTAGATGAAAAGGAACTGTTTGAACAACTAATGCAGCACTACTGTATCTGCTGGGCTTCAAAGGACAGCAGTAATCTGGGTAATGTTCTCCAACATCTAGGAGGTGACCCTTCACGTTGAAATCTTATGTGGAAAGACTGGGACTATGTATACCAGATGTATGATAGAAGTACCCTGTAGCAGGAATGGGGTCTGCTTCTCTGTTGTTGTTGGGGCTGTGAACACCTCCCAGGTGGTGTCTCGTGACTGTTTCTCCACAGCCTTTTGAGGGTTTGTATAGGGATCTGAATTGCCCAGCAGGAAGCCTGTCCAGTACAGGGGAGTTAGAATTTTTACACCAAAAGATGCTGTATGGGTTACTTTAAATAACTGCCTGCTTTATACTATCAGTGCTAATTGAAAGCTTTACAAATCCTATGCATGTAAAGTACCATATGGGCACACAGTATATGAAATCACAGTGTCCTGACAACATAAACATAAAAATAAATTTGTATTACTTAGCCCAGTCTTCTTCTGCACTGTCCCCATTTATATCCATCTGAGACTTAAGTTTTCCACACTGCTTTCCCCTGGGGGAAAAAATTCACTCTGAAGTTAACTCTTGTAAATGTTCCTTTTGTTCTTAAAATTCTGTCTCTCCTAGACTGGAATTTCTTTGGAACAGAGAGACTTCATTTATGCTTTATGTAGCATTATGTATGTTGTTGCTGCTTAAGAAATAATAAAATCAAAAGAATTGTGGTTTGGGTGAAGGGTGGATGTCTACAGCCATTATTTGTCCAAATTAGAAAGACGACTCTGTTGCAGACGCAGTGTATCTCTACTTCTGTCTGCAATTTCGGGGACTTCAGTCTTTCCAGAAAACCTCTCTGGCTGCCAGTTTATATCTTTTTACTCCCCTTCTCCTTCTCTGCCCTTCCCTTGCTCCTGATAAAGCAGTATTCAAGAACAAATTTTATTTGCTGTTCCTTAGCAAATGTGAATAGATGGAATCTCTGCTGAAGTTGTGCATATATCTCAGCCAGACTGAGTAGCAAAGCATCTGATGCAGCTGGTAAAGCGGTATCTTCAATACCCTGTTTCTGCTGCTGTAACAGAGATGCTAGCTTGTGGTGCCTGCTGACCTGAATCCTACAACTTCGACAGTTTTGAGCTGCAGAAATGCACGTTTTCCATTTGATTTCTTATGGCTAAAGAGTGATGACTAATACAGAACTTATTTCTAGAGGAGCTAAGGCCAAGAAGTTCACCTATTCATAGTAGCCAGTATTCCTGGGATCTCCAGCATTATTCTTTGCTGTGATTAGAGAAGTATTTAGGACAAGTTTGGGTACTGAGGTTAAGTGATGCAGCATATCTTAGAAGTCAGAAAAGACAAATCCCAAAGGAGATAATCAAATGTCTAATGCATGGATATGCCTTAATGTAAAATAGTTCTTTATCCAGAGTGAATTTACTGCCTTCATTAATGGTACCTTCCCCAGCTTTCTCTTTTTAATTTCATGGGCAGACCCTTAGTTCATCAGCAACCCCTGTGTTGTTCCTTCTGCCATGAATAACTTCAGTACTCTTTCAGATTGGCTTATTCAAATTAATTGCTGTATCACAATCAAAAAAGGGTTAAAAAAAGTACAGATCAACATGTTTCCTAGTTACCTTTCCTGCCACTAAATCCTTTACATTTAAGTTTAAAAAACCCCAAAATTTCTCAAAGCATCTTTCTTCCTGTGTCCAACTGTCCTAATAGTAGTGAAGTACAGGTAGTATAAGAATAAACACTTGTTTCTCCCCTCATCCCCCTTTCTTTTCAAATAGGTCTTACAAACATCACATTCTAATGTATTTGCTCGAGGGAAGCCGCGGGCCCAGAAGCCACAGCGACTGCCTTCTGCTTGAGACAAGATCACAGAAATGATGGGACGTTGCATGTGCCAACTTCAGTCTGTGCATCTGTGTAAGCGGCGCCAGTACAGAAGGCGACGGGTGCTGCTGATGTTGACTGTCCTGTTGGCTTTTGGTAGTTTTAAGGAATCTTTTTTGCCCATTGTGAGCAATTGTTACGAGGCAGGACTCGCCTCCCATTCCCAGATACATAACGACGGACTTTCATAAGGTGTCAGTAATCCCTGTTTAAAAGCTTGCCTTCCTTAGTTTAAAACTGAAAGTAAAGTGTTCTTGGATTATATGATTTTCCTCTGTTGTCTTTTTGTGGATGTGTAAAATGTATTTGTGACAGGAACCTGGAAAATCAGTGCTGGTGAGCTGCATTGTTGGATATCTCTGCACTGTGCACGGCTGATCATGAAGGTTAAATTTTGTTAGTTTTCGTTCTGTTCAGGTTTAATTTTTGTGAAGCATCACCATGTTAGCTTTCGCCAGGCTTTACTGTCGATACAAGGCTGTCACTATACTAGGTANGGGGGGGGGGGGCGGGCGTGATTGTTGTTCAGTGATGTACAAGAAACTGAATGATGTTAAAGTAGGCTTTATTTAACTGGGAAGGGCTTAGCTTGGCAGTTCAGTGCTGGGATGGTAGAGGTAAGAAAGAAATTAATCTAAATTTGCACTGCTTCTGGTAGTATCTTTACACCAGTTTCTCATTCTTCTTTCTTTCCCCTTAAAAGAAACAAACAAAATCCCAACGGCAACAAAAGACCTTGCCCTGTTGTTTGAAATTGAATCTTGCAACCCTCCTATGAGAAAAATAATAAATGTTTAGTATTTATAATTTGTCTAGTGTCTTATTCATTAGAAATTACCTATTTATATCTGATTTAGTGACTACATTTTTCGTCTCTCACCAAGTGCCTCACCAAGAGTATTTTTTTTTAAAGCAGCGGCAAGCATAAGCAACCATTTTCATACTGTATGTGACTTTCTGTACTGTAAGAATACCTGGCTTTGGAAATAGTTGACGTGGGCTTGGACTAGAGATGTAGGGAAGGAGATTATTGAGATACCAGAAAAAGTAAAAAGTTCTTGGAAGTGACAGTCGTCATGTCAGAGGAACAAAAGTAGTAAAAAGAAATGGCGTTCCCTTCACTGCCCTCCTCTCTCTCAGTCACTGATTTTAGTCACTGGTAGCTACAGGCCAGCTCCTGTTATGTTTGTGTCAAGCTGATTTCTTAAATGGCAAGGCACAGAAATACAATATTTGGTTAATGCTCTGCACAGTCTTTGCAAAGTGTTCGCCTAGCTCTCTGCCCCTAAAGGGAAGGGATGGACTCTTTGTGCAATTATGAAAGGAGCTTATAACCTTTGCTTCCTAGATAACAAAATGGTATGCTTATGCCTGCACATTTTAGATGTTTGGGCTTATCTGTACCCCTCTTCTATTAAAAGGCATGTGCAAGCTGTGTCTGCATTAGTGTTGACCCCTTCTCTCTGCAGATGCAGGAGACCAGAAGGGCATGTCTCGTTTTTTCACCTTGCCATTGAAGTTCCTTCTTGAGCACAGCAGCTGTAACCAGGGACTGTAGGGTTTGCCACGGGGTGGTTTCTCACGGCAGTTGCCTGCTGTCTAGATGGGGAAGTAGACTTGCTGATGAGCCTTGCTGCTTCTTGGGAAGCAGGGACAGTTAGCCTGCTGCATTTAATGGCCTGCAGCTTCTGGGTTTTGCCTCCTGGTTTCACACTGTTGTTACTTAGAGTTTTTGAAGATTTTTTCATTCTCACTGTGCAGTTGCTCTGTCTTACCCTAATATGAACCCAAGGAGCTAAATTCAACAAGGATCTATGAATCTGTCTTAATTAGACCTCTGAGTCCCCCAAATTTAGTGCCTAGCTAAACATAGCATTTATGCCAGAGACCTGGAAGAAGAAAAAAGCATCATGCCTCCTTGCCCATCTTCAGTGTACAGGTTCTCCTGAGTTAACCTGCATAGCTGTGTAAAGAGTAGATATTCAGCTGGCATAAAGAGGAATACCAGTATGCAACTACGTTCTTGGTGTCTGCCCCTTCAGAAGGTCAGTGCAAGAAATGCCTCTGAAGATCTGGAACCTTAGGTTTGAGCAAAGACAACTGTCTGCTAACCGCCAGAAGACAGGAGTATCAGGGTCACAAGAGCAAAATTTTATGGGTAAAACTTCATTTGAAACACTGCCGGTGCAGATTTATATCTGCAGTCCCTATTCAGAGCATAAAAACTGAAAATGTTCCTTATAGAAACATACGTTTGTCCTCCCTCTGTACTGTCCTGGTTTTGTTCAGGAGGCAGAACTTGACAACTGAAAGGGCTTGTGCACTTTAATGTGACACTGACAAAATGGCAACGGTCTCTTCCTAGGCTGAGATAGGGGCTTGCGAAAAGGTAAAACAACTCAAGAATCTCAGTCGGTTCCGCTATATTTGCAACATTTTTTTTCTCTTCTTTTGCTGTTAGTCGCTATCAGTTGGAACAGCAGGTTTTTATTATGGATGTGCTGTCCATGAAACCAGCCTAAGTTTTGATGGAAAGATGGGTCTGATTCTACTGCCTGAGCCACAGTCTAGTAAAAGTTTAATTCTCAGTTCTGCTAACATGGTTTCATGCTGCCCAGAAGCTTGGTTATTGATATCTAAAGCATGGTTACTCTGAAAATATACTTAGCTGTGATCTTTTTAACTTCTTTGCTAGTCCAGGCCTTGAGCTGTCTGAAATTGTGATGGCTTTATAACACATGATCTCTTAACTGACAGTTGGTTTGGACTGGGTTGTTGTTGGGTTTTGGTTTGTTTGTTTGTTTTCTTTGTTGTTGTTCTACATTTGAGGAGAAATGAAATAACTTTCTAAAAGAACTGCTATGTTACAGCTGCGTATTTAGGTTGGGATTCTGGGATGCTTGTCTTGCCTTCATGCCCGTTTGCCCCCACCCAGCCCTTTTCCTTTTCCCAAAGGCTATTTTCCCAAGTCTAAATCCTGGTAAGTCTTTTATTTGGATGTTGCCATCTTCAAACTGTTCTGGACTTCATCGGTACTGCATCTTGGATCATGCGGTGGACCATTAAGTTGCTTTTCTTGCTTTCAGTGAGCTTGCAGCATACGAGGGCCTCTCACCTACAGATGCTCTGACTCACATGAGAGCTTTGCTCCGGTGGGGTGTGTGCGCTGCCTTGCAAACTCATTTGCTACATCAAAGACGAGATGTTACGAAAGCATGACTAGAGGTTGGGTACTTGATTGGTTTGTTTCCATTTTTAAGAAACACTAAGATGCTCCTGAGATGGACAACAGTAAATGTTTGACTTCTTCCTCCTTCAGAGCAGGCTGTGGCACTTGGGGAATGTGGTTGAGCTAGGACCTGCTGTTCTACCAGCTGGTGCTGTATTTGAGCTTCCTTTTGCTTCAGGTGAACTGAGATAATGGAATTTGATGCTTTTATTTAATCAGCAGAATCGGTGTCGTTTGGGAGCAGGCTTATACCTGCTCTGTCCTCACAGTGTGCATTAACCCTATTGTAGAGGCGTTTCCATCATTTGGAAACGAGCCACATTAAATCTGCATGCCTGCGGATGGCTGGCAGGTGAGCCTGTTGGAACAAAGCGTGGTGGTGACTGCTGTGCCATTGCTCTCCAGCCACCCGGAGTTGGATCTCGCCTCCCTTCCAGCCTCATCGCATGCCTAGCTGTCCTTGAATCTCTCTGATGATCTCTCAAAATTCTCATTCTAGTGTATATAAAAGCTAGTTCCTACTTTCTTGTGTATTCATATAGATGCGATTTTCCTCCTTGTGGTTTATGGGGTAAGAACTTATTAATGGATGACTAAACTAACCTCTCGGTATTGGAGACTCCTCGCTACGGCTTTGACAAGATATCTGATTCTGCCTGCAGTACTCTTTGATGTTCTGCTCCTTGATCTCCATCCTCAAACTGCTCTGATCCGACTTGCTGGCATTAGCATTATCTGTGTTGGGTGCTGCACAAGCACCCGGTGAGAGATGGTGTCTATCCTGAAAAACCTCTTGATTTGAATTAACGTGCAAAAAGTATCTGAAATAGCTGAGTCAAAGGTGCTTAAATATGAAGATGGGGGAAATGAGACAATGAGTAGTGTCACAAATCTGCTCATAGCTAAGTTTGACAGGTTACCTGACAGTTAATATCTCTGTTAGTAAGAATCAGGGATTAAAAAAACCCAAAACACCAACAAACCAACAGCCCTGTAACACCCTCCGCACTGCAGGAGTCTTCTTGTGCGGAGACTAATGCTTGCTCTGTGGCAACAAGACTATCCTGCTGATTTCTTTTGAATAAAATGAACAAATACATAGCAGCATAAAAGCCCCATCTCTACTATCAATTTAATTTTGGCAAGACCCGCTTTGAGAGCATATTCCTTGAGCCTCTTGTAAGATATCTTATGAGTGGGAACCAAGCTGAAGTCTTATCTCCTGTGGAACAAACAAATGCGCTCCCATTGAGCTGGTTGACATCTAAGATGCAACCACTGAGCTGTTGCATTTTTTCATATAAATGGGCTTTGAATGCAGCTCACTACAGGAGAAGGTCCTGTGCTCTATTGGTCGGTCTTTTTTGTCGTCTTATTTGTCATAGTTTAATCCCCTCTCTGTTTGGAAATGGTGTCTCCGCTAGCATGACGCAAATACTGGTGGAATTTCTGCTCATCAATTTCTATTTTTAGGTCCCTGTATAATTTGTTCATCTGAGGGAAGCACTGAAGAATGTGGCACAGGAGTGGAGTTGGTGCCGTGGGATGAAAGGCACGATGGTGCCCTGTTCGATCTTCGCCTAGATGAGTCTGACTTTCCATCTTGCAGCTGTTCAGCTAAACGGTTCAGCGTCCAGCTAGGAGAAGGGAAATCATTCCTGCAAGAACTCTTCAAGAGTCTCTTCTAGCTTGGTTGCCAGCAGTGGTGAAGAAAGTAGGTCACCTTGTGCTTCAGGGTTACAAGAGGATCAAAGGAATTTGTGATACCTCGGGAGCTCGTGGGGGGAGGATGGGTGTGGGCAGTCTAGCTCTCATTTACGCTAACTAAAATAAACCTTTCCCCTCTCTCCAGGGAATATTTGGGTTTGGAGAGTGCCTGGTGCTGCTGAAACAATGCTACTTTGTTGGAAAGCCACTAGCTGAAAAGGACTGAGAAAGGTTTTCTAGCCAGGAGAGATCGCCTTTGCCTTCTGCTGCTGCTTGCTGTGGTTTGTGTGACTTTGCTTGTCAGCAGTGGCTCCCTTGAGCTGCACGGTGAATCTCTGCCTCTGTCTTCTGCTCCCAGCCCAGCCTTTTGCCCAGATTATTGGTACTGACAGTACAACAAAATTCATCCCTGCAAATGGTTTGTTTAAAGGAAAAAAAAAAAAGATTTAAGCTTGAGTGAACTGCAAGGTGAGAGTCAGCTGCATTGCCCCAACAAGCCAACTACGGTGCAGGAGCTTGATCGTTCCCTTTGCAACCTCCTGCCCTGCTGGCAGCTTCCCCTGATGCTGAAAAAAACCCTGAAGGGTTTTGCCTGGCCCTGCCTGCAGGGGCTCGCCGGCTGGTGTCTGCCGTGGAGTCGCTGCCTGCCACTCTTGGTGCTGGCTGAAGAGGCTGAGAGCCAGACCTGGCTGGTACCCGCCTCTAGATAAGGGCACTTCGCTGTCATCTTTGCCACTGGGATATCTCATATCAGCCCTGAATTTAGCTCTGGTCCCCATGTCAGAGCCACACCTGTGTCATTTTGTTGAAGCTCACTTAAAAGTACTTGAAATAGTTTCCTCTTTCCTACTGAATATAGTTTCTATGCCTGTAAACGTAGTAACAGCAGGAGATTTGGTGTCATCGATAGGAAAAGTTCTCCTGCAACTCTCTTATGGCAAGGAGCCTGTGCTGTCGTTCCTCACTCTCTTGCTAATGGGTTGTGGAGCAGCTGAAAAGTTGCATCTCCCCCGTCCTCCTGCGCCGTTTCGACTGCAGGGTGGTTAGTCAGGCTGTCCCTCCTGTGTGCCGTGCATTCGGAGGGGGTGGGTGACATGGGACCTCCAGCGAGGACGACAGCCAGGCTGGCTGTGGCCCTACATGGGCTTTGAAAGGAGACTGACCTGGCAGCCCCGGGGTCTGGGCTGCGGGGTGCGTGGCGGGGTGAAGGTCCTGCCGAAGGAGCTCTAGCAGGGAACGTGGGTAGCAGGAAGGGGCGGCCAGAGGAATTGCGTCTGGTCATTCTTGCCGTTCTTGAAGCAAGATGCCATTTAATCCTTCTTGCTTCTTCCTGTGTCTGTGGTTGTGAAGCATTTGCACAACGAGGATGCTGAGTCGAGTTGCCATGGCAAACCGAGGGAGTCGGAGCACGTGGTCCTTGCCTGCCTTTGAGATGCCTGTCACAAATTCTTCCTGACAGATACAAGAAAATCCTCCTATCTGCTCCGTGCTGAGTCTTGGATGTTGATCCTCGCTCTGTCCAAGCTTGAACCACCGTTTAGGTGATTACGCTTTGCTGTGCCTGTCTTCCAGCCAAGTGACCCATGCCTGAGCATTGCCTATGCACTCTTAAAAGATGGATAAAATAAGTCCCCTTCTAGAAAACTAAATTATTTAGTTCCTTACAGGGATTATCCAGCTCTAGGAACTGAATGAAAAGCAGTTGTTAGCTTAGCACGTAGCATTTCAAGCTTCTCTGAAGAGTTACCAGTTCCTCATTTCGTGCTTACAAGATTTTTCAGGTCTCTCCACTGCCACGGCACAGGGAAACGCGGTTATTGAGGACGGAAACACGCCGCTGTAGTCAGCCTTACAGGATAGTCGTGGGGAGCCGAGTGTTGGGTAATTGCAGGGAAGATGTGCACGTGCCTATGCTGCATGGGACTAGGAGCATCCATCCCTTCTTTGAGAGCTTGGTGGATTTTAATGTTAAATACCAGAATTAAGGTCTAAGTGTGGCTTCATCCTACTGGTTCTTTTCCCTTCTCAAAAACCAGTCTGCTGTCTGTATGCAGAACTGACCCAAATCTGTCCCTGTTTTCCAACGGTACGTCTGTATTAAGAACCCTTGGAAATTTCCATCTGCACTCCAGCATTACGGTAGCAATTTGAAGTAAAACTATTATGCAATATAGGATCTATAAATGGGCAGAGGTCAGCTAACCTGTGTTACTGCTAGGAGCTGCAAATAATTCTGCAAGTTCTCATTCAGTAACAGTTGCATAATCATTAAGACTCCAAGTCTCCAAGATAAATACTGTAAAGATAAGGCAGTGTCAAATGAGTTGCCTTTGCCTTCTTTATTGCTTTTTAAAAGAGCTGACCATGGATGCTGGCTACGCTGGGGTCTTTCCTTGCAGCCACACCACTGTGCGGCACCGAAATACTTTGTTGTAACTTTTTTGTAGACATCCAGTCAGAAGTCTGTCCTATAAGATGTACCTGCGCTGATTCAACAGAGATTCCGCATACGCTCAAGTCCTGCACTTAAGCATTGTTAAATGATTATGGCACTTGAGCATGTTCCTAAGTGTCTGCTTAAGTGCTTTTTTGAGTTTGGGTGGCTGAGTTTGGGTGCTATGGTTTGCACAGGAAAGCAGACGAAAGGTTGCAGATCTGCATGATGAAGCAGGGAGAAACAGAATGAAACATTGGCAGGGGCTGGATAAAGTAGAGGTGTTCTGACTTTTCTGTCCAGGTAGATGGACATGGGAGATGTTCTCTATGGTTCCTAAAAAGGATCTTTCGAAGCTGTTTCTTGTTTCGTACCACCATTTCCTCTACTAATTGACACAGTTGCTGTTGTCACTTATTTAAAAAATCGGTGCAAGCACAAACAAGGACAAAAATAAGTGTCTGCTAATATGAACAGATTTATCTGTTCTCATCCCCACGCCTTTTCCCACAAGCGTAGTTTATATGAAGCTTATGAGCAAACCGTAGTGCCAAGTATTTAATCTTATCCGTGAGGGGCAAAGGGTGCTAAGAGCAGGGTGGTTTTCTTTGCATGTTAGTGGTGCCTCTAAACAAAAGACAGGTGCTGGAGCAGCCTCTTCTCAGAATGACATAGGAGGAACGTTGGATTGAGATGTAGCTTAAGTTGGGTCTGTAGCAATCACTTATCACGTGTTATGGAAAATGTATTATGCTCAAGAGTTGTAAGTGCAGGGAAGTCACAGTTCAGGGTAAACACAAGAGAAATCCAACACAACCTCTGCCAATTCATGATGATAAATATAGATCATGTGTATCGCTGCTGTAAACCTTTGACTGCATGTGAGAGTCCAGGCAGCCCCGAGCGTGCTGAGATGATGCTGTTCCCTTTGAGCCTCAGTGGACCCCTCAGTCCGGAGTTCCTTGCTTTGCCCATGGTCATCTTGCCGGTGGTGTGACTTTCTGACCACGCTGAACAACCCTACGTCCCGTTGTCTTGCATGCTCTTCTGGCACTTCTCAGTGTAGCACCGCTGAAAACCTCAGATAATTCCTACGTGGCTAGTTTGTATTTTGCCGCCCGCCCTCCCACGCTGCCAGGTCCGGTTCTGCCCCTTTGCTGCGTGCCGTTGTGTGGGGCCAGAGGTGATTTGGGGGTGAGCCAAGTGATCACTTGCCCTCATTTGTCCATCAGGAGGTTCAGGTAGGATTTATGCGCTTGAGAGCGCTTTGGAAGCCACAGCTGACAGGTGCTGAAAAAATCATCGTTATTTTATTGTTTTGGTTTTGTCCCTGTTTTTAAGGTTAACTTGAGTTACACGTGGCGAGCATTATTTTCCCTTGTAGCCATCCTTACACCGAGGCAGTGGTTAGAGAACAGCAGCATTCCCTGGACCCCAGGAAGAAAGGCAAGAAACTGCCAACTGAACCATTTTGCTAGTGGCACGTCAGCCATGGCCCTGCAAAAAATGTTTCCTTTTCCCTAACCTTCCAAAACAAATCGGTCAGGGTTTTGCACAGCGCTGAAATTTTCTGAGCCCATTTCATCCAGCGAATTTTCCATCACTCCCGCATGGCAGACAGGGGATGCCCAGGCAGTGCTGGCTGGCACTTGGTGTGGAGCCGCTTGGCTGGAGCTCCTACTGATGGGGGAAACACGTTCCCTTAAGATCACACTGCTCTTTTGTTGTTTCAGTCATGTGCTTAGTAATAATTAATTCCTTTGTTGCCTGAACACGGAGCATTTCCTCTAGAAGGCTCAGGCAAACATCCCTGCTCCCCAAACAATAATGGTAAATGTTTAAAAGCCAAGGACGCAGAGTTAATCTTCACTTTTGGGCTGTGACCTTCCAGTGCTCCTAAGCCATCGCTCCACTGGGAGACATCTGCAGCAGCCTGTACAGCCGCCATCCAGGCATGATGGCATCACCATCAGCAGCGTTCCTGCACCATGTATGCGGCAGCACCATCTGGAAGGGGCCGTTCTGCTGACTCTGCCCTGGCCGCGGAGCGGCAGAGCCGGGGACTGGCTCCAGGGCTTGCCCACACTGCCTGGTGGTGCTGCCCGGCGCTGCCGGCGATCTGGGGCAGCTCGGCCGCCTCCTGGTACACCGATGCGATGCTGGCCTTGTTTGAGAGCTGCTGGTAAGAAGCACCAGATGAAATCTGGCTATGTGTTACATTTATCTCTCATAATAAATACCCTGAAAAATAAATGAAATCTGGATTCCTTTTGCCCGAGTTAAAATCCCTCCCAATGAAACCCTCGTCTGGTTGCGCTGGGAGGTGTGGCGGCAGATGGTTTCGAGGTACCTGTTGGAAACCTGCTCGAGGTCACCATCCTCTGCGAGCTGATGAGATCGAGTCAAGGATTTTCCTGTTCCACAGGTCCAAGCAGGGGGTTCAAAGAGGAGCCCCGAAGACCAGCCAAGCCCACCACTCACTCTCCATATTCCAGTGATTTCTATAACCTGCTGCCAAGACCTTTTGTCTGAAGGAAACAAGCTCTTGGGCGGGGAAATGAATTGATGGAGGCTCATTTAGGGGTGCCTGAACTGGGATTCCTTCGTAGCTCTGGCCTGACCCTTGTCTGGCATGTGGCCAGCAGCAGCCCTCCCTGGGACAGGCAAGTGGAAATTTCCTTCCCATCCCCAGTGTCTTGTGAAAACATCATAAAACATCCGTGGCGTTCTTTACCCTTGCTTACGAGAGGAAAAAAAATATCTATAAACCCCAATCCTTAATTACCCACCACAAACATGAAACGCTGCAGGTGATTGCTCAAGGAGGTGCACTGCCGCAGCGGGTGGGTCGCATCCCCGCTCAGACGGCAGGCGCGTTCCTGCTGCTCGGTGCAAGCTGCGCTGCAGAGACCCGCGTGCTTGCATCGCCAGGGCAATTTCTGCTGTGCCCATCGCTGTACGGGCAGTGCGGTGGTGCCAGGGTCCCCTGCCAGGCTGCAGCCTCCCGGCCAGCCCCCCTCGCCTGCCGGCTGCAGCTCCACAGCCTCTGCTGTGGCTTGCATCTGGCTTTCCAGGCGGTGATCCCTTACGGGCTGCGGTGGGGGTTTGGGGAGGTTTTGTTTTAAGTGTTGGCTCAACGTCAACTTTCAAAGCTGCCGGTGGATCCCTAGGCACCCTCGCCAGCAATCTTTTATCGGAGAGCAGTGCAAGGGGGATACAGACCGTCAGTGCTTGCTGATCCTGCTTTAGGAGCCCTGGGCAGGGCGTGGGCTGAGGTTTAGAGGAATCGGCTTTGCAGTTCAGGCAGGCTCCTTTGGTAACTCGAGGCAAATCGGTCACTTTACCTGCTCTCTGGGGTCTGTAGGAAGAGGTTCAGCCATAGGCCTCTCTGTGCTGGTGCTATCTTTAAGGATTTAAAGCCCCTTAAGTGTTACTGTAGTAACACAAAGTAAATCCCATGTTTGCCATGTACAAAGGTACCAATGCCCAGCAGTTTTTGAAGGAGGCGTCTGCCCTCCACACCTAACCCCAGACAGTGCTCCGAGCCCTGGGCTGGCTCCGAGGGGCTTCAGTTTGCCCCCCCGATGTCAGAGCGGCGACTCGGGATGCCCTTTCCCGAGGTGCAGCCTTCCCCCTTGCTCCTCGTGCATCCCCTTCCGCACACGTTTCGGGGCCCTCGACTGCACCGTGCCGGGAAGGGCTCTGGTCTCTTGTGTTACGCCTGGGCTTAGACTTAATTACAGAGAGCTAAGCCTTGGCCGGGAGTGATTTTTCACAAGAAGTGTTTTTTCCCTCCCCAGAGCTACGTAAGCCATTTCCCAGGGCGCTGCTGGATCCGTGTGTGCCCCCATGCACGCGATGTTGTGGTCCTTCTGGCACGTGCTACCTCTTGGCAGCACAAGCAGGTAAAAGCCGCCCAGCAAAGCAGGCCAGCTGGGCTTCGCACAGGTGCCGGCACTCCGGGTATCTACACGAAAGGAATCACGTCCTGAGTCTTGGCAGAAAACCTTAAAACAACAACAACAAAAAAAAAAACCACAGCGAAAAAAAAACCCAAAGCCTTGAACCAAGGAATGGCAGTGATAAAAAGCTTTTATATTCCTGGGGGCTGGCCTATCAGCTTTTATTGCCCCTTCTTTTTTTTTTTTTAGCAATGCAAATCCAATCCAATTTTTAGAGCCTCCCATCCACTACCTCTTCATATAGGTCAAGGGGAGCCTGCCAGCCTTTCAGCAGGACAAGCAGCGTGCTCCTCAAGGGTCCTCGTCCCTGCACCAGGACCCCTCGGAGACCTGGGCAGGCAGCCCGCGTCTCCAGTTTCTCAAGCCCTCTGGCTCACAGCATCTCCTCGATCGTGCCCACGGGACCGGCTGCCTCCAGGGCTCTGCCTGCTTTCTTCCAGCCCCGCTCATGGCCGCTGCAAAGCGTGGTCATCCCGCAGTGAAGGAGGCGATGGTGGACATTGACATCAAGTCCAAGTCCTCGCAGCCTCACTGGTATGAGCGCTACGTCCAGCCCTGCGTGGCCGAGCTGCTGGGCAGCGCGCTCTTCATCTTCATCGGCTGCCTCTCCGTGGTTGAGAATGTGGAGGGCACGGGGAGGCTGCAGCCCGCCCTGGCGCATGGGCTGGCCCTGGGACTCGCCATCGCCATCCTCGGAGGCATCAGGTAAGGGGGGGCTGGCACCTGGGGCTGCATGTGCTCCCCCCGCCACCCCCTCTGCACCCCTCACCGGGGGCGGCATGGTCCCTGCTGCAGCACCCGCATGGTTTCCATGCGTGGACAGGAGGAGATGCTCACGTCTCCCCACACGCTGCCTTTAGGGTCTTTCCTACCCAAATGTTGGTGACCGCAGCAATGCTGCGCTGCCATCGAGCCTCTCAGTGAACGGCATGGCTGCTTAGGTGGTGGTCATCCATAACGCCTTGGGTGTCGGGGAGTTCGCTTGGCTTTTGATTGCAACGTTTTATTTTTAGCCCCTTTTAATAAAAATGGTCAAAGCTGAAACAGAAGCATTCCTTTGGAAAACCGAGACCTTTCCTTTTAAAAGGATGTCAGAATGAAATATTTTGACCCGAGTATGCTACTCCCCTCTGTATTTTCAGGCGAAAAATTTGGACTCCATTTACAAATGGTTTCAATTCCTCCAAAGCAACATTTAGACAAGCCTGCTTGTTGAAAATGGTGTCGTTTGATGCTAAGATATAGATTTATCCTGAAGGGAGAAGCTGAACCAGTCCCTGTGGAGTTTCATTCCCTTCTCTCCGGTCAGCTCTGCGCAGCCCGGGGACGGGGTGGCTCCGGGCTGTCCCCCTCGATGCGCTGGGCTGGGACACAAACCTCCCCCAGCCGGGAGGGTGGCTCGGCCGGGCTCGCATGCGAGCCCTGGAGTCCAGAGCAAACCGATAATTTATCAGTGCCTGATTAGGAGGGATAACGCCACAGGGTGAGGCTTGTGCAATCGGGACTCGGTGACCCAGGGTGCGTGTGCCAGCGGAGCCGAGCTGGACGCTCGCTGCACGCCGAGCCCGCAGCACAGTGAAGCCACGTGCCAGGGGAGCAGCATGGGGGGGGCTTTGTGATGAGGGGCTGCAGAGGCCTCTCGGGGGTCCCCTGTTAGCTCTGAAGCCAGGAGGAGCCAGCTCAGGGTCCTGTGCAGGGAGATGTTTTAGCCTAAAGTCAGGTTTTAGAGATTTGTGTCCAGAGAGGTTGGAGAGGAGCCTGGCTCAGGGCGAGTGCTGGCTGGCCGGGCTGCGGTCCACGCCGCGGGTGGGTGGGTGCTCCGGCCAGGGTTTATTTGCAGACAGATTCTCCTTTAGCTCCCAGGCTCCCACCCTTCCCGGGCGCATTTGCAGCCAGAGCCCCGTCCAGCCGAGACGTTTGCTAGCCTAAACAACACAATGTCTTGCTCTCATATGATAGGTCTTTAATTACAGCTGAAGAATAAGATGTAATTATAGTTCCTAGACACTCTGACTCATCGCCTTCACCAGCAATTATTATTAGGGCTGATTGGTTATGAAACTTGTTCATTAATGCGTGTCCCATGGTAATCTGTTTTAATTAGAAGGTATCTGAGTTTGTCTTGCATGTGGTCTTCAAGATGAATGATTTAGGTCCTGTAACGAGGCGAGTGCCGGCTGCTGCCAGCCCTTCCTGGGGCTGTGGTGGGCAGCACGCAGGGATGCGGGGACACCTGCGCGCCTTTGCATTTGCATCGAGCAGAGGGAGATAAAGCCTGAAAATCCCAGCAGAGTCCAGCAGCGCTGGTGTGGCCGGGAGGTGGCCTCAGCCCTGCCCGACAGCGCTTGTCCCGTTCCCTGCCTCCCTGGGGGGTGTGTGTCCTGCCAGGCTTGGCACCAGCTCTGTCAGCCCCTCTCCTTCTCCCGAGGAGCAGCAGGGATGGCTGCCAGCAGTATGTAAAGGGGAATGACTTTCCTCCCTGAGCCTTTGCCCCTGGAGGAGCTGCTCCAGAGAGCGCTGGTGGCCGGGGTCTGCTGCTGCCACTGGCAAAGCTCTTGCTGGGGCGGCAGCGGCATAACCCCCTCGTACCAGGGCCTTGGGCAGGGCTTCGGTGCATGCCACAGCCTGCAGCACCCTGAGACCCCTTCTCCCCCCACCTCCCCTGGCAGAGCTGTGGCAGCTCCTGGAAGCGCCTGGGGGTCTCCAGAGACCCAACCCCCAACCCTGTCCTTGAAACTGCACCAGGGCAGCTCCTGCCCCTGTCAGCACTGTAGGAGGGGTTGGGTGTCCAGCGGGAAGACGCTGCTGCTTCGAAGCAGTAACTGCACAGAAAAGAAATGGCTGGATTCTGCTCTTCTGCAGTGCATGGCACCTTCTCACAGGAAGGACTGAAAAAGCACGTGTGGCTCCAGCCCACGGCGAGCGCAGCGCTCGAGCCCCCCGGAGGGAGCCCTGTGCTGGGGGTGAACCCCACCCTGGGGCTAAACCCCTCGCTGATGCTCCTCTCTCCTTTGCAGCGGAGGCCACTTCAACCCCGCCGTGTCCCTGGGCGTGTGCCTGATCGGCGGGCTGAACATCACGATGCTCATCCCTTACTGGGCCTCCCAGCTCTGCGGAGGGATGATAGGAGCCAGCCTGGCAAAGGTACGGACACCCAGGGAGTGTCTTTAACTGGGGCTAACGCTGGGGTGCAGGGTCTCCCCCTGCTCTGCCAGAGCTGGCCAGGCCAGCCCCAACCTGCTGCCCAGCCCCGGGGGCCCCAGCAGCGGCGTGCGTGATGGGGAGGGCGAGGGGGAATCGGTCCATTGGTTCTGCGTGTAATTAAGAGCGCTGATTTCTCACAAGGTGATACGGCTCAGAGGTTTGCTGCGTGGGCGTGGGGCTTGTCTGGTGCTCAGAGCCAGGGCACCCGGTTCCTCCTCCCAGGTCTTTCATGCTCTGACTGCAGGACCCGGAGAACTCGCCCCCCGCCGCAGGCTCAGGTCTGGCAGTGCCGCACGGATGTGGGGGTGCCGCCTCTGCACGGCACTCTGGGGCCCGGCTAAATAATTCTCAACGGCAGCTGTTCTCCAGAGGTTTGCTATGGCACGCTAATTAGGCACAGAATGATGCGCGGTACCTCTGCAGCTCCAGGCATTTTCATGCATGCTGTTTGCCTGCGCTTCTACTCACGGCACTGTGCTGTAAGGTTAATTTACATTTGGTGCTGCCCGTTCCCAGCGTCTAGGCAGCCCGCACCCAGCAGCATGGTGCCATTTGGCCGCCGCAAACCCCTCGGCGGCTGGGTGAGGCTCATCCCGGCGGGAGAACGGTGGCTCGCTCATTATCTCAGGAGACGCTAAGAGCCTTTGCTAATGAGTTTATATTTGCCAGGCGCTTAGGGCTGGCTTTCAGGAGGAAAGCGATGAGATTAGCTCCTCTTTAACCTGATGCTACGCCCGCCCACGCTGTCCTGACAGTGAGCACATATGCCCGTTAAAGCCCACAATATGGAGCGTGGACGGCACAAACAGGGCTCCCCCCACACAGGCCGTGGCGGCGAGCGAGCGGTATGTGAACACCAGCGGAGGAGCCTTCAGCAGCATCGTGGCCGACGAGCAGATCCCCTCCGTCCTCGTGGGTGAGATCGTCATGACCAGCTTCCTGGTCCTCGCGGTCTGCATGGGGGCCATCAATGGGAAGACCAAGACCCCGGTGGCGCCGTTCTGCATCGGCTTCACGGTCACGGTCGACATCCTGGCAGGGTGAGCTCGCGAGTCCTCTCCCCGTGCGCGTTCCCACCGGCCAGCCGGTGCCATCCTCTCCAGCAGCCGCTGCCACCGGGCAGGGTGCCTTGAGCAGGGCATCAGGACAGGACCACGGGCTGCAGGGATGGAGCTGGTGCTCGGAGCTCCCTTTGCTGCTGGCTCAGCAGAGCCCAGGGGAGCAGCTCTAAGCACTGGCTCCCTGCGTCGGGGCTCCCCCACTCCCTCCCTGGCCAGCGCTGCGGCTGCTACATCCTGCACCGGGGAGGGGAGAGTGCCCGTGCCTGGGATGGGGTGGGATGGGATGGGGTGGGATGGGATGCACCCCCTCGCAGCACAGCACAGGACCTGCTGGCCAGGGCAACTGAGGAGAGCCGAGCACGCTGCAGAGGCTGGTGAATGAGCCCACTGGCCCCTCTGACATTTCTGGGGGGAGCTGCGGGGCGCAGCCCGGCGGGCGCAGGAGAGGCCAGCGGCTCGAGCCCAGCGCGTGGCACTTTGGCCAGAGCAGCCTTTACAAGTACCTGTTATGGGCTGATAAAACCGAAAGGCCGCACGGGCAGTGTTTGTTGTAGGAAGCCCTGAGCAAACAGGAGAGGGTTTATCTGGAGCCGTTCCTCGCCGTGTGTCCTCACGGCTGCTGGAAACGCTGCCAAGCGCAGCCTCGGCACAGGCAGGCGTTTCGGGCAAGCAGCCTCGGTCTTGTGCGGCTGCAATCAGATAACGAGCGCATGCAATTATGAATGTTAATGGGTTGTTTAGTTAAGGCAGTGCCCCCTCTAGCGGGATTCAGAGCTCTTGTTTAAACACTGCACAAACCTCATGTGCAAATATTTATCTGTTGCAGTTTTCTTTAATCCGTAAACGCTATTGTCTCTCCTGACCCGCTCCGCTACCTACGCGTGGCACGGAGCTTTCTCTGTTTAAAAGCCCGACTCCCGGTAAGCCCCAAAATAGACTGGGCACTCGTGCTTCCACCCCACGCTAGGTTTTCCCCGATAGCTTGCAAACGCTCGCGAGCAAAGGCAGGTGTCTGCCGGTGAGCAGCTGCCGTGGGGCCGTCGGGGCCGGGCTGGTCCCTGTGCTGCAGCAGAGCAGCCGCTCGGGTCTGGGCTTCCTTACGCTGCCAGGGCAAACCGTCCCCGGGCACTGAGCAGCCGTGCCTGGATGGGGGCCGGGGTGGTCCAAGCCTGCCACCCAGCCAGAGCAGGGCCAGGCCCCCAGCAAGGAGCCCCAGGAGAGACACGCTGCTGCCCCTTGCCCAGCACCCCCTTCCCGCCCCGTGCATCACCCTGTCCCGGCAGCGAGGAAGACGAGTGCCAGTCTCATATCCCGCAGGGCTGACGCAGCCGGTTTGTTCCTCTTTCAGAGGTGGCGTGTCTGGAGCCTGCATGAATCCTGCCAGAGCCTTTGGGCCAGCTCTGGTAGCGAACTACTGGGACTATCACTGGGTTTACTGGCTAGGACCCATGGTTGCTGCCCTCATTGTCAGCGTGCTGGTGAGGTACGTGATGCCTGCAGCGGTAAGGAGAGCGGAGCCGTGCGGGCTGACCCCCCCTTTCCCACCCTGCTGCCTCCCAGGGGGCTCTGCCCTGCACGCTGCCCGGCTGCTTCCCTGCTCCCTGGGTCAAGGCTGCAAGCAGCCGCTTTTCCAGAGAGATGTCCAAGGGCTGGAGACTCCTTCCTTTCCCTTCTCCTTCCCATGAGGACAGGGTGGCAGCAAAGATCCAACCTGTCTCCAAATCCACGTGTTTGCTCCATCCGTGTCTTCTTGTGGGGTGAATCCAGGCTTGGGCTGGCGCTGGGCTGTTGCTGGCGCTGGGTTTCTGTTGCACACTTGCAATGGCAAAAGTGCTAATCCTGAGTTTCGCTCTCTCTTTTACCTCCCCAAAGGCTCCTGATCGGTGACCAGACCACCCGCCTGTTCCTGAAGTGATGCCGGGCGCGGGGCTGCGTGCATGCTGTTGTCGCCAACCTGGCGCAGGCAGCCGGTGTGGCTCAGCATGGCTGGTGTGAAGCCCCCTGCCCCTGTTCCTCACCATCCCACCTCCCCTCTGTGTCTCCCAGGCAGCCCGTGCTCAGGAGATGGTTCACTTGATGCTGCAGGGATGACGGAAAGCAGCCCAGCCGAACCAGGCAGCCCCGTGCTGGCAGCAGGGCTGGGCAGCACCGCTCCCACCCCGCTCCCCAGGGCTCTGCCAGCCCCTGCCATGGCTGCAGGACCGGCTTGCCAGGAGCATCCTCTGACCCGCACCAGTGCCCACGAGGTCTCAGCCTCCCCCAGCATCGGTTGTGCACGGCGTCCGTCCCACCAGGGCTGTGCTTGGGTGTCTGCGGTGCTGGGGAGCCCTGCGCCCTCCGGGGTGGGCGCCACTGCCCCATGCTCAGGGGGTCCAGCGTGCGTGGCTGTGGCCGGCAGCCCAGTGCTGGGCTGCTCTCCAGGAGCCTCTCCAGCTCCCCAGGGCAGGCGGTGAGAGCTGCTGGTTCCCAAACGCCCTGTGAGGAGCCTGCTGTAATCCTGCTAAGGTGGCGAGAAGCTGAGTCAAGCAGCCGTGCCTGGGGACCGTGCGGCATCGCTCGCCAGTGCTGACACTAACTGCCTTCTAACTTCTTCATGACAATATCAATTCCGAGGCCGGATGCAGCTAGCTCCCTCTGCCCTGGCACACACTGTGGGTGCTCCCCAGCCCCGAACGCAGCAGTGGGGGCTGCGAGGCTCCATGCCCTGCCCTACACCGACTCCTGCATTTGTCTCCCGTTCGAGCACCTCTGCTCTCTCTCCACCAGCTCCCTCCTCAGCATCCAGCCCGCGGGGAGCCCATGCTCCAGCACGGCAGGATGCTCCCCGTGGGAGCCCGCTCCCCAGCTTGTGCTGTGGGTCGGCTCCCGTCCCTCGCGCAGGTCCAGGATGACGCCAAGCGGCTCTTGCCTGTGGCCTGCCCCACAGGGGCTGCCACGTAGGAGGGTGATGGGAGGAGGGACCTTTGGTGGCAGCCTGATTTCTGGCCCCTCTCAGCGTCAGGAGGGCCCGGGGGTGAAGCACCAGCTGAGGGCTCGGGGTGGGTCTGTCCCTCCCGTGCTGGAGGATGAGTGCTGGGGGGCGAGGGGAGGGGGCTGCCTTGGCAGAGGGGGTTGCTGCCGTAAGCAGGAGGAGTCGGCAGAAGGAGAGTGATGGAGCTGTGTGGGCACGGGGAGAGGAGCCAGCGCAGCAGCTTTACGTCAGCCGGGTAGCCGTCCCCTACGGCAGCTCTGCCCTCGCTCATCGTGCGGACTCCCCAGCCTCCCCCGTGGCGGGGGATTCATAGGGACCCCGTCCCCACCGCTCGGAGGGCTCGTTGGGTGGTAAACCGGCACACGAGTGTCATTGCGAGTACTGCCAGCCCCAGCAGGGAACCCCTCAAGTTATCTGGGTTGTCACTCCTAGTTTTGCAGACTTTTAACTTGGGAAATGTCTGTTGCTTTCCCAGCCCCTACACACGTGGCTCTGAGGTGTCCCTGGGGAAGGGGCTGTGCTGGGAGAGCTGTGCCCCTCGCAGTGGGGCTGCCCACCCTGCCCAGCCCAGCGCCGGGGGCACCAGTGCAGAGACTGGGCTGGAGGGCAGGGGGAGACGGGAGTGGGAAAGGGCCAGGCTGCTGTAAGCGGGAGCAGTAGCATCCTCCCAGGGCCAGGACCGGTGTGCAGGGCTCCGGCTGCCGGCGGGTCCGGAGGAAACCCTTGGGAAAGCAAGTGCTTCCTACCCCTCCTCCTGGGCAGCTCCACGCAGAGGCAGAAAAGCTGTTGCTGTGGCAGGGAGGACGTTCCCAGCTTTCTGATGTCCCCGTGGGGCTGGCAGAGCCCTGCACAATGTCACCTCTCTATTTTCAGCTTGCTTTCTCTTTTTTTCCAGCCCGGGAGGTGACCCACGCATGCACGCACACACGCACAAAGAGGTATTCTTTTTTAGAAAAGGACAAGGCTGTAGAGTTGCTAAAGTGAGGAAATGCCAGAATTAAAGCATCCCTGTCTCGGGGCACGCGCATTTGCCTGCATCCCTTCCCACAGGCAGCTCTCCCGGGGCTGGGCAGGGCGACAGGGTACCCCGTGGTGGGCAGCGGGCCCCAGGTGAGCCGGGGCGCAGGCAGCTGCTCATTCAGGAAGGAAAATGATGCAACTCACAGAAGGAGACAAATAGCATGAAGCTGTCACTAGGACGGTTGTCATGGCAACGCCACAAAAAATGCCAAACCAAACAAGGAGCAAAGTCGCTGCTTCCTCCCCAGAGGGACCCTGGGGGGCGCGGGAGTGGGTGCTGGTGGGAGCTGGGGGCCGTGGGGAGCCGCCGTGGGGGCCCCAACCCGCCCCGACCCCTGCTCGGGGTGCAGACCTGTGCGGGAGCGGGGCTGCAGGCGGCTGCTGTGCTGGGGCACGAGGGGCGCCCACCTTCCCCTTTCGAGAGGAAGCACGGCCCCGCGTCGCCGCAGGAAACACGCTTATGGCTGCAGCTGCCTCCGCACAGGGCCGGCTCCCTCCTGCACCCCGGCTCCAGGGCCCTTCTCCCGGCGGGTGCGGGCGAGGGGCAAGGGGCCGCGGTCCCACTGGGGCGGTGATGCTGCTCGTGGTCCCCGGGCGGAGGCGAGGGGGGCAGGAGGTGGGGGATGGCCCATGCACGGCCGCGTGGGCTTCCCTGTTTTGCTGTTGATGTGTTCAGCACATTCATTTTTAATTTGTCAGGGTGACTTTTAATAAAGCATCTGTAATACTGCGTTGTTTTTTCCCTGAGTATTATTAAAGAGCTTAATTTATGCTAATTAAATACCAATTAACTTCCAAGCACTTAATGTGCTTTAAGGACATAAAATACATCTCATTCCCATTCAATTACATTTACGTCAGGCCTGGCCATGGGTCTGCACCATGTTTTTATCGGCACATGGATCTGCCGCAGAGCCGGGACACTGCCCGGTGTTTTCCAGGTTCTTTGCGCCCGTTGGGATGGAGATGCAGCTCAGGAGCAGGGCAGGCCTGGGGCAGGCGTGGGGCACCGATGCTGCGGGCGCCTGTACCTAGCGGGGCGGTAAGTGCCGCGGTTTGGGGCTGGCGAGGGCACGGACGCACACACCCCTGCGTGATGAAAAGCCCGGGGGCAGCCCAGGGCAGCGCCTGGTCCACAAGAGCCACCAAAGGCTCTGCAGACGTCATGCATGTGCTCGCCCGGGTGCTGTTGGCCGTGGCTGGCGCCAGCGCTTTGGAGACACAGGGAAGAAAATCAGGGTGTGCTCTGGGAACAGCGTCAGAAGGATGTTTGTCTGTCGCTGTGTCTGCCCGAGCCCCTCCTGCCCTCACACTGCGGCTCTTTCACTCTGGATAAACACCCTGGTTAAACATTGACCAGGGGAAGAAAGCCACGCTGCTGCCTGCGGTCGGGCTCCCCGGTGCCAGCCCACCCACAGGGAACAGTCACGCGTTTGTCCGAGACGGGACGCTCCCACCAAAGCCCCGAGTGCCAAGGGATGGACACTGAGCCGGGCTGCTCCCCCGTGGCCCACGTCCAGCAGCGGAGGAGCCCGGACCTGGGCTTGTGGCCCCGATTCGAGCTGGGCCCCTGCTCAGCCTGTGCGGCCCCCCCGGCCACGCAGCATCTCTCGCTCTGTTTGGCGCCTTGCCCTGCGCCCCGACCTGCGGCCGATCCCCTGGTCCCCGGCGGGGGTGGCTCTGCCTGCCCTGGCTGGTGGCTGCGTGGGACGCAGCCGCTGGCAGCAGCATCACGCTGGAAATAGCTGATATGCAGCGTGCAAATGTGCGAATTAATGAGTTGGTTAATTCGGCTGAGTCTCTCTCCCCCGGCTTGCAGACCTGCCCAGCTCCACCGCACTGCAGCCCCCCTCGGGAATAGGGGATTCACGGCCGGTCGGGCAGCACACCGTGCTGTGATGGGGAGCTGGGGTGGCAGCGAGGTGCAGCACAGGATGCCCCCGGCCCCGGCACGGTGCTCGGCAGACATCGCCCATGCACTGTCCATGCACAGGGCAGCACGGCTCAGCCCTGAGCTCAGTGACACGGGGCCGCGGCTGGTCTGGGGGGGTTCCCGGCCCCGCCTGCTGTTATGCAGAGCTGGGGTGGGATGCAGCCTCGTACCCGGCCTGGGAACGCCCCATGGCCATGATTGTGCATGGCCGTAGCCATAAGTGCAGCCCTGCCTCAGCAGTCCAGTCCCTGCTGGGGGGCGGCAGCTCATCCCCGCTGTCTGCAGGAGTGGGGTGACTTCTCCTTTCTGCTGCACGTGAGGGGTTGGCACCCGCCGGGCAGGCAAGGGATGAACCAGCCGGGGGGGAGCTCTGCTGTCCCAGGCCGCTCTCTGGGATCCCAAAGGTTGACACTGCAGGACTGAGTCCCTTATCACAGGAGACCTGGCTCCATCGCTGTGCCGATGCCCGGGCACCCCTGAGCTCGCCTCCAGGAGAGGGACAATCCAGGCAGTAGGGAAAAACAGGCTGAAGAAGCAGTAACTCTGCATGTTTAGCAATAATCAGACAACAGCACTCGTACCAAGAAGAAATCACTGGGACCGTGAGCTCAGCAAGGTGCCGAGCAGTGCTGGCCCCATGGTGGCTATTTGCTCGGCGCTGGAGCCTCACCGGGTGATGTTTCCCTGCCCGTGCCGCTGCACCAGGCTCACAAAAGGCTTTTCATCCGTGGGCAGAACAACGCCTTGCTGTTCCCCTCCGCCCGCTCGCCTGCCACCCCTGACCCCGTGGTCCAGGAAAGGAGGAGCCCCCAGATTTTTGCCTTCTAAATTCTGCCCTCAGAAGGATTAGGGGTTTCTGGCAGTGTGCTCCCCCAAAGACTCCTCTTAAAATAGCAGCAACCCCGAGTGGAGGCAGCACATCAAGATGCCAAGAGCGCGGCTGCGGCGAAGTATGATGGATGAATGCTTTTTGGAACATGCCCCATGAGAGCATCTGGGAATTCTCACTTTGCTGTGCTGTAAAGGTTTTCTTTGCCAGTCTACAGCAGGAAAAATCACAGCCTTAAAAATAAAAGGTGATTTAATTCTTTTAGCTCATTTTGTCCATCAAGCGGAACCACAGTGGCTGCGGAGGGCGGACGCAGGCAGCAGCCAGCAGGAACGGCTGGGGGCAGCGGGATGCTCTGCCCCTCGCCAGTGCCCGCCGGTCAAGGCTGGACCCGCTCCCATGGCACCAACCTGTTCCTCGGCTCCCCGGCATCTCCTGGCACCTTCCAGCTCCCTCCTGCCTGCGGGAGCAAACTGGGGGACTCTGACCCCGGCCTATGTAAAAAAAACACCTTAGAAAAACATGAATTGCACTAAAATCCAGATGCAGGCAGAGCGGGGCGGGGGCTGCAGACCTTTCGTGAAAAATCCAAGGGAGGTGCAGCCCCTGGACTCCTCGGTGCTCGTGGGTGTTACACGAGCCTTGCAGGGGAGGATGCACCCGGGGGGGCACCTGCAGCAATGGCCCCGCGCAAGGGGCTGCGTGGGAGCGGGCAGCAGTGCAGCTCCTGCAGCCCTCGCACCGCCCGCAGCCCTGGGGGAGCGGGCAGGGTGGCTGCTGTGCCCGCAGGGCTTCCAAGGCAGCTCATAATTTGGCTGGCACCTCTCTTCCAGCCTACCCTGTAGTCATCTCCTGGGTCTCTGCACGAGCCCTCAGAGCACCCTGCTTGCCACCCTGGGTGCTGGTGCCATGGGGACCTCCCATGGGTGTTCACTGCCGGGTCGGGGCGTCCTGGGGGCGAGCGCGGCGGTGGCTGCGTGGGCACCGGCACGGGGGCGCGAGGGACAGCGGAGGTGGGCGATGACGTGCGGAGCCAGTACCGCGCGTGAGCTGGCATCTGTATGTAGGAGACGGGGACCGAGGCGATCGTAAAGGGAGTGGGAGTCTAAATGTGTTGTAGGGAAGCTTTTAAAGCCGTGCCATTAGCGGGGTCCAGGCAGCGCAGGCGCGGGGACGGGCTCGTGCTCTCCTGTGCTTGGATGGTGCCCGTGGGGTTGGGGCACGCGCCCCGAGGCCAGGCAGCATCCCTTGCCACCGTGCCACATCCCTCGCCGCCGTGCCGCCCCAGAGCGCCGCGCCAGCCTCCGCTGCTATATTTACTCTGCAGCCCGAGAACAAGGCACAAATGCCAGAGCAGCCTCCCCGCCGATTAGCATATATGCAAAGAGCACTAACAAGCGTCACCACCACAGGCAAAGCTCTGGGCGCTTCTGCGAGCGACGGCAGCCGGAGAGCTGGGAGTGTTTCACGGTGGGCAGGCGGGGATGTCCCCAGCTCGGCTTTGGGGGCCTGACCAAGTGGCCCCAGACCTGACCCCCACGGCAGAGCGGGACAGGCCCCGGAGCAAGGCTGGTGGAAGGGGAACGGGGGGGGAGAGGGGCTTATCCCTCCACTTCCCACCCCCTGCTTCTGTTTCTATTCCTCATTTTATTGATCTTTAATTTCCTCTCGCTGTCATCAGCAGCCCACTCGGACTCCCCGGAGAGGAGCCGGCACAGAAAGGTGCCTCCTGGGAGGGATCCCGGGGGATGGGGTGGCGCGGGGGCCCGGGACCCCCAGAGCCCCGCTTCCCCCTGGCTGTCGGGGGAGCTGAGCTGCTCATGGCAGCGGGGGCTGCACCTCCTCTCTGCACACCCGGTGACATTCAGCCTTTCCTTCCCCCAGCACCAAAGCGCTTCTTTACCCGGCATCACTCGAGCTGGAAGGATTTACATTTTAAAGAGTTTTTAAAATGGATTTGGATAGATGCTTATTTCCAAGTATTTTTTTTCCAGCTTTTGCCAGTTTGAATGTTTGTGGAGAGGAAATAATAAGCAGAAACGACACAAGGCAAAGCCTCAGATAACTAATTTGTGCTCATGCAAATGTGATGAGAGTGGAAGTCCAGGTTCAGACACATAACTCCTGACCCTCGCTGTCAGGCTTGGTGGGAGTACCGACGGTGGAGGTGCGTGAGCAGCCTGCGGTCCTGCTCCCCGGGCCACGGGGCCCCTCTCCACCCCACGGCTTGTCCCCAGCACCCTGTGGTCCCCCGTGGGAGAGCCGCTCCACTTCCCAGCAGCACAGCCGCTGCCTGCCCTCCATCCCTGCACGCAGCGGAGCCGGCCCAGGCTCCTGGTCACCGTGGAGACCCGAGAGGAGGATTTTGAACCATTAGAGACATTTCTGACCCCCCCAGCCGTGCACAGCCTGTTCTCTCGCCGGGCTGCAGCTTTGTACTGCCCGGCCCCATGCAGGGGCTGCAGAGCTGACTGCACGACCCCACACGACCATGCACCCCGTCCCCATCCCATCCTCCTCCAAGGTCAGCCACGATGGAGATCGCTGGTGCTGACCCATGGGCTCTGCTGGGACCGGGCAGCGTGGAGCCCTCCGCTGCCCTGTGCTGGCCTTGGGACGGTGTCCCCTCGCTGGGACGCAGGTGTGTGCTCTTGAAATGGGCTAAAGCCACCTCCCATGGCGGGCTGCGAGTCCAAGCAGAAGGGCAGCTCCCAGCGGGCTTGTCACCCCTTCCGCCGGATGCTTCGGTCCCTTTCCGGGACTTCTGTCTGGATGTGCACCCTTCTACCTTACAGATAGATGGGGCGGATCGAGAGGGCACCTGCGCTCCCGGCACTGCAGGACCGCTGCAAGCCTTTGGGCAGGCGCCTTCCTGCCCGGGCCAAGCAGAGAGCAGGCAGGAACCCCCTAACCCGAGGTCAAAGCTGGCAAAGGGACCACCGCCCCTCTCCTCCAGACCCCCTGTTATTCCATTGTCCCCACCACGGAGATTTGCCCACAGCGGCCAATCCCAATGCTGCCGGCAAGACCCCAAGGAGCGGGTTTTCCTTCAGAAACAAGAGTTTCTATTGCTTTTTGCTGGGTTTCTCAGCTTTTGGAGGATATCAAACCTCCGTTTGTTTTTTAGCAGCGAGGAATCAGAGCAGCGGGACTTGGAGGTCTGGAGGTGCTTTGGCTGCATATCACTGGCCGTGCCGACGTCGGAGCGAGAGGCGCGAGGGCAAAGGAGCTCGCCGGAGCAGCGGGACGGGCCGGAGCAAAGGCTCGGTGGAAGGGGAATGCTAATCAGGTTCTGTGGTGGCAGCAGCCAGAATGCTGCACAACAAATAGCCATTTTAATTACTGCACAATATTTACAAGATTGCTTCCTCATTTGGGAAATTAAAACAAATGGTCCATCAAAACGATCAACATTGTGCAGAGAAGCACAGGGCTGATGAAGAAATACATTGGCTGCTAATGAAAAAGTAATTGGCACCTTGGTGCTGGCGGGGCTTCCTCCTCGTCTTTGCAACCACAGCGTCAGCGATGGCAAAGGGCATCCCCAGCCTCGACAGCGCCCGGGCGAGGTGGGGCGATGGTCCCTGCACCGGGGCCCCTGGCCGAACCGCCCAGGCCTGCGGTGGGAGGGGGCAGGAGCAGGGGGCTTCGGCAGCTCGGACCCCGCGAAAAGGGGGCACGTGATGGCCGGGCAGAGGATGCTGAGCTGCAAAATGCCTTTCACATATGGGGGTTTCTCCTGGCTGTGTCTCTGTCCTGGCTGCTGTTACCACCAGCCAGCAGCTGCCCCCAGCTCTGCCCGCTTTGCTGCCCATCCCCTGGTGTTGTTTCCCGAGCTACAGGTCCTGGGGTCATGCGGTGATTCAGGACGCTCAGCCTTGAGTTAAGAAAAAAAATGGAGACGTGGAGAAAACTCTCTCAAACCGCAGTCACGGGGGAGCTGGGGGCAGAGTGGCCTGACCCACGGGTTTGGGGTTCTGAGGGTCCAACGTGGCGAACTGTGCCTGTGTGTGTGTGGGTGGCCTCTGGGTACCCCCCGGCTGCCCTTCCCCTCCCCCCTGCGCTTTCCTCAGCTCCTTTCCCCTTTTTTCCCTTTTTTTCTGATTTGGTTTGGTGTTTTTTTTTTTTTTTGCAGCGCTCCCGTTGCCATGGGAACGGTGACATCCTGCGTCGGGCGGAGCTGCCGGGCGGTGCGGACACGGGTGGGGGCTCCCACGGGTGGGGGATCCCCTGGGAGCGCTCCGTCCGCGTGCGGCGGTGGGGCCGGGGTCGGCGGGGCCCCCCGGGCGCCCAGCGCTGCCCTTCCCTCTCCCGCACTAATTACAGCCCCTGGCAGCAGCTTGCACCCGTTCGATCATTAAAGCCGAGAGCAGGCAGGCTGCCTGCGCGGGCAGTGGGGTTTGGGGAGCAGGCAGGGCACCCCGCCGCGCTGTCCTTGCTGCGATGCCTCCGAAACGGGTCAGGCAGGAGGCTTCCAAGGACATTTGAAAAAGCAGCGGGATTTAATTATGTTCAGATACCTGCTGACAGTCCCACAAGCCGTTTCAGGGGAGGAGATGCCACCTCGAATGAATCGGGGCGGGGGGAAACGGCAGGATGGCCCTTAATATGCCAAACGTTCATCGATAAAGGAGCGCGCAGGACCCCGATGGACGCGGTCCAGACTGAGCCAGGAGTGCCGAGGATTTCACCTTCCACTTGGTCCAGGAGCGGCAGCCCCGGAGCAGGGGGGATGCCTGGGAAAGCCCAGGCGACACCTCGCGGGTTGTTCTCCGGCCCCAGCGCTGCCCCGGGGGCTGCAGAAGCACCTGGATTTCATGGAGGGGTTGGAAGGAGGAATATGGGGGGAGAGCTGGGGAAAGCGGCTGGCTCAGGACTGCTGGCGGAGCACAGACCTTCCTCCTGTGTCACTGCAAATGTGACCACCGCAGGTGATGAGGATTGTTTTCACCTGAGCACACTGCAGCAGCTCCCGGGCTGGGTGCAGTGAGTGGGTTGGCCGTGGCCTGACATCCCCCCCACAGAAACAAGTTAAAATCCTCCTGAAGACAGGAGCTTCCCTGGTACTTTGTGCCTCCTGGACCTGTTGCTCCCAGGTCTCCGTGGCCCTTCCAGCTGCCCGCAGGCAGGGGCTGGGTTGTGCACTGAGGAGCTGACATCCATCGCTCCCGGGTGCTGCGGAGCTCCCGGCTCCGAGGGGTGCAGGAAGGAGCCGGAGGAGCTGCGGTCGGTAGGGAAAAGCCAGAAAACGATTTACAGCTTCCTCCAGATGGCAACCGGTACGATCTGGCTAACAAACACAGATGAGCAAGTGTAAGGGAGGGATAAATAAACCTCGCAGCTCATGGAGTAAAACAACCTGCTGCGATTTACAGCAGAAAAATCCCACTTGGCCAGTGCCGAGCTCCATCCCCTTCCCTGCGCCGGGGCCGGTGGTGTGGGCTGCTGGGGCAGGAGCCTGGGACCCCGGGGACACACCAGGGCAGCCTGGCACCCGCATCCCTCCAACCTGCCGCCCAGGGGGATGCCCTTGGGGTAAACGGAACCCAACAGCAGCGGAGGCGCTGCTGTCCAAAACCCCAAACGAGTCATTTAGTTAGAGAGGAGTGAAAACCTCATGCAAATGTTTTCCATTCAAAAATTCTTTTGATTTCTAAATCAGTAAAGCAGCAAGTCTTTCTGGGGGATTTTTTTTTCAGGTTTTTTTGATGAAACATTTTCAAATATTTCTGGAAATTCAACAACAGGTAGGTTGTTCTCTTTTCAATTTTTTTTTTTTTACATTGCTTTTCCCCCCCAGCTTTGCCTGACTTTAAATGTTTGTGGTCTGAGTGGTACCGTGAAGCTCCACGATGCTCCGGACTGTGCAGAGCAGACCAGCTTGTCTGCAGCTCTGGCGCTGGAGTCCCGAAGCCATCACAAACAGGAGCTCACTCGCTTGTGCTGCTGGAGGGAACCCAGCTGGAGAGGAGCAACCGAACTGCAGAGACACAATGCCACGGCTGAAGATGGCAGCAACGTCGGTGGTAAAGCTGTGGACAGGCTCCTGGGGTCACCACTCCGCAGAGGGAAGGCGAGACGCCTGGGCCATGGGTATCGCAGCCCATCAGCGATGCTCCGGTAACACAAACCTGCATGTAAGGATACGGAGCCCGGCAGCCACCAGCGGCAGCGAGACGTGTCACCCGGGGTGGGCTTGGCCAGGCTCCTCCACCCCCGGCGGGCGCAGCGCCCGGGGAAGGGGTTGGTGGCATCTGAGCAGCGGCATCCACAGCCTTTGCCGGTAGCAGCACTGAGTGGTGGAGGGTGTGCACGTGTGTGCGTGGGCTTCGAGGATGAGGCCACTGAGAAGGCAGAAACACCAGAGAGGAGAGTGCTGTGGATGGGGGAACGAGGAGGGAAACCCACGCCTCCAGCTGCAAATCCTCTGCAAGCCTCCCCTGCACCTCTCCTCCGCCAGCTCCACCGCAGTGCCCGGGCACACTCCCGCCAGCTGCGGGGTCGGGGAGGGCGGCCGGCGGGACATCGGGGGACAGCGAGGCAGGACCCCGGCACGCCTGGCCCGCAGCTCTTGCCTGCATGCTCGCTTTCAAGCTGGAATAATCTCCAGTGGAAAATAACACCAGATACAAGCGGTGAGAAAAGGCAAACTCCACCCTGTGCTAACGGGAGATCTGTGCTTTATCCCAGGCTTGGTTTTGCTGGGAAATGACCGGACCAGCTGGAGAGAGAGCGGCCCAGGAGCAGAGCTGCTGGGGGAAAGGGAGCAGAGTACGAGCCCGATGCTTCAGCAGTATAAACCAAATAAGACCTGTGCTCACTTGGAGTGAACAAGCAGGGAAGGGCTGTCCGATTTTCCGTGAAGCACCTGTGTGAAGGGATTTACGTGCTCAGGGCGTGCCAGCAGTGACGCCAGGATGAGCTGGGGTGGACAAAGGCCAAAGCCATCGCAGGAACATCTATCTGAGGATTTCCATCTCCTAGGATTTAAGGCACCCAGGTGACAGCATTCTTGAAGAAGCAGGCTCCGGAGCATCCCCCGGCGCAGCCCTGACCTGCAGCAGGGCCCATTTGGGCTCTGTGGGCCGAGGGTTTGCTGGCTCAGAGACAGTGGCTGTATGGGAAGAGGTTAATGGCTCAGCTGTGAGGAAAGCCCTCTGAGGCAAAGCTTAATGAAGAAGTCGTTGTGCACCCAGATCAGCCCTGCCGCCTGTAACTGAGCCTCATTGTTATTTAAATGGAGCTCCTTGCAGGGCTGGGTGAATAACTTCATGATCAGATGATTTTTCTGAGCAATGTGATGAACCATGTATATAAAACCAGCCATCCCTTATGAGGAGGAGTGCTGCAGAGAAATCCGGTTCCTGGGGGATGGCAGCTGGAGTTTGCCATAGCACAAGCAGAATTATTTTGCTTCCCAGAGGAGGCAGGTGCTGCAGCCCCGTCCTGAGAGATGGGAGAGGATTGCAGGGGCCTCGCGGCACCACCGACACTGGTGGGTGTGCGACACTTCTGCTCCCCGTCTGCTCTGCCTCCAGAGCTGGGCTTAGTCCCCGGACAAGACTGATCCTAAGAAAGGGAGAGGGGTGAACAGCTGCCTGGCCGGGAGTGTGTCAGGCACTTGGGGTGGCACACACGGGTGCAGGGACTGCGTTAGTGCAGCTGGACGGGAAAGTGGCCGTGCATCAGCTCGAGCCCATCCCTTACTGCTGTTCAGTTTGGGTCCCGCTTTTATAATCCAGCAGAAAATTTCAGAGCTCTCCTTAACTCTGCATGTTGCTGCCTTGCCACCCTGAGCCCAGAGCTCCCCTTTGCACACAGGTGAGACCAGTGGAGGTGGCAGTGCCGCTCTGGCTCCTGCCACCACGCTGAATTCACCTGTGTGCTAACCCCGCTTGGAAGGCCGCGGGAAATCCCCACCGGTTTGGATCAATAGCAAGAAGTAATGACCAATTCCTACCTTACAGTCACAGGACATGAAAGCCACTTATCGATCAAATGGGTTTGGAAACAAGTAGCAAAACCCCAAGGATTTTACCACTAACTTTGTTTAACCAACTGTGCAGGAAGGCGGTTTGATGTGGGCCATTTCTGGGTACATGAAACAGAATTAATTTGTTCTCCCTGAAAGCCAGTAGACAGGAATATGAAATATTTAAATAGCCTAACCATGTTTGTGATGTGCCGAACCACGCAAGTACCCAATGTGTGACTGCGCTTTCCATGCATGCAGGTTTGGAGCACTCGGTTCCTGCAGCTTTTTGGCAGGTTTGGTGGCTGTGCCCCTTGCCGGAGCAGGTAGCGAAAGACACAGGCTCCTCATCCCATTTATTCATCTGCAGCATGCTTTGCCTTGAGGAGGGATGGAAGAAACGTTGGTGGGCCTGAAAAATAGCAATGCATTTACACAAGCCCTGAACACCAGGCACTGCAAGTCTGCACGCTGAGCTAGGAACTGGCTTGCTTCTCTGGCTCTGCCCCGCTGTCCCTCACAGCCTGGCAGCTCCCCGCTGGGAACTGCACCTCCAGGCCGTCCTCATGCCCTGTCTTGCTCTTGGGTGCCCACGAGTCCCAGGCAAAGGAGCACAGACCAGCTGGGAGCCTGGAAACAAGGCACGAGCTCTGCTTCTGCAGGAAATTGTGTTCTCTGGCATGATGGGGAGATGCTGTCCTGCCTGCTCTGCCCTGGGCAGATGGCCTTGGGGTGGACGGAGCCCTGCTTAACTACCACTTTTTGTTGCAGTCCCTTCACTTGCTCATGCCCTCCTGCCCCAGGAATGGCTGGGTGGAGGGTCAGCATGTGCCAGCTCTCTGCCAGCTGGATAACCTGTGCTCCGGGGACCGTTAGGGATAACATTTCTTTGCTTTCCTTGCCCAGGTTTCCTCCTCTCTGCCCAACATACCTGGGTGTCTCTGCTCCCTGTGTTTGAAACCACCCCTGGGTGAGCAGAGGTGCTCTGCAGGGCCACGGCCGGCCGGAGCCCGCAGCGTCCCCCCGGCATCCCAGCCACCGCAGGCAGTGCTCCCGATGCCCTCAGCAGCAGCCCTGTTTGATTCCTCTCCAGCACATCCACGCAGACCCAGAGCAGACAGCCATTCGGCATCTGCACTGCTGGATCAAAACAAGGCTGCTAAAAAAGTCGGGTGGAGGTAAATGAAAACGATTGCTTTTCGCATCCGAGATGGGAGCAGCGGCTGTTCCAGCCGAGCATCGCTGCCCGGCCGTGCCTCCGCGGCTCTCCCCATTGCCCTCCCCGCCGCCGGCCGCTCGTGCGGGTTTATGTAACGCTCAGGCGCTAACATTTGGGCTGCTTTGTTTTCACACAGGGGCTGGCTGCGAAGGATGCGCTTGNCAGCACGGCCGGGGATGTCCCAGCCTGCGGCTCCAGCTGCGGCTCTGCCCCACGGGCCCTTTGCCCCGTGCGATGTTACTGTGGCCGCGCTCCCCTCCGGGTACTGCCCGGGCAGCCTCTGCCGCGGGGCACGAAGAAACAACTGCTGTGAGCAGCAAGAAGCTTTTCCAAAGTTTGGTGGGACCAGGGCTTTCCTCCACAGAAAGAAGAAAATGCATGTGTGTGTGTGGGGGGGATCTGCCCTTTCTTGGCAAGAACGTTTTGGGTGAAAGCTTTTAAAACTTTACTTATATCTCCTGACCCCAGAGGAGCAGCGCTGCTGCCTCAGCGTGCACCCCCAAGCACTGTGAGACTCGCCAGCCTGCTGCTCCTGGGAGCTTTAAGTGCGCTCCGGCGTGTCCTCAGGAAGCTTCACACCAGCTCCGCAGAGCTGCAGGGAGGCACCGGGGGATGCACGGCGTAAGGGCCAGAGCTAAGGCTTGCTGCTCATGGAGTGATCGCTGCTTGGCTGCACCTGCAGGGAGGGCGCAGCACGTCCCTGCTCCAGGGTCCCCTGTCCCTGCTCCAGGGTCCCCTGTCCCTGCCTCGACCCTCCCGGCATGCTGCGGGGGGCGAGACGGCATCCGCAAACGGAGGCGGAGGCTGCTGAGCCCTGCTGAGACACCTTTATATTTAATTAGAGTTTGACTCTTCCTCCACCTGTTTCCTGTGGCGGATTTAGGTCCCTAAGAAACAAATGCTGAAAAAAAGAGAAAATCTGTTCTCCAGCTTCTTTGAGTTCTTTCGAGAAAGCCAATGTGGGCACCAAGGGAGCAGCATCCCTACATCAATGCAAGGCTGGAGGCTGCGGCATGCTTGCCAGGAGCTCGCCTGTGCTCCCACGCGAGCCGCTGCTCCGGGACGGCAGCTCCTGCACACGTCCCGGCCATGCCAGAAGCATGAGGGGCTCCTGCACGTGTGGAGNGCCCACGAGTCCCAGGCAAAGGAGCACAGACCAGCTGGGAGCCTGGAAACAAGGCACGAGCTCTGCTTCTGCAGGAAATTGTGTTCTCTGGCATGATGGGGAGATGCTGTCCTGCCTGCTCTGCCCTGGGCAGATGGCCTTGGGGTGGACGGAGCCCTGCTTAACTACCACTTTTTGTTGCAGTCCCTTCACTTGCTCATGCCCTCCTGCCCCAGGAATGGCTGGGTGGAGGGTCAGCATGTGCCAGCTCTCTGCCAGCTGGATAACCTGTGCTCCGGGGACCGTTAGGGATAACATTTCTTTGCTTTCCTTGCCCAGGTTTCCTCCTCTCTGCCCAACATACCTGGGTGTCTCTGCTCCCTGTGTTTGAAACCACCCCTGGGTGAGCAGAGGTGCTCTGCAGGGCCACGGCCGGCCGGAGCCCGCAGCGTCCCCCCGGCATCCCAGCCACCGCAGGCAGTGCTCCCGATGCCCTCAGCAGCAGCCCTGTTTGATTCCTCTCCAGCACATCCACGCAGACCCAGAGCAGACAGCCATTCGGCATCTGCACTGCTGGATCAAAACAAGGCTGCTAAAAAAGTCGGGTGGAGGTAAATGAAAACGATTGCTTTTCGCATCCGAGATGGGAGCAGCGGCTGTTCCAGCCGAGCATCGCTGCCCGGCCGTGCCTCCGCGGCTCTCCCCATTGCCCTCCCCGCCGCCGGCCGCTCGTGCGGGTTTATGTAACGCTCAGGCGCTAACATTTGGGCTGCTTTGTTTTCACACAGGGGCTGGCTGCGAAGGATGCGCTTGCCTCCGGTGGGTGTGTAACTAGGTCTCTCCTCACATGAACGCAGCTTCTCTCTTCCTCGCTCCGTCCTCTCTGCACGGAGGACGTGAAACATGCAAAAACTGTGAAAGCAGAAAGGGAAAAACCAGCGCAGCTGACATCGCCCCGCTGCGGGGTGGCCTGCCCCTCGCCCCCTCTGTCCCCANGGGGGGGATCTGCCCTTTCTTGGCAAGAACGTTTTGGGTGAAAGCTTTTAAAACTTTACTTATATCTCCTGACCCCAGAGGAGCAGCGCTGCTGCCTCAGCGTGCACCCCCAAGCACTGTGAGACTCGCCAGCCTGCTGCTCCTGGGAGCTTTAAGTGCGCTCCGGCGTGTCCTCAGGAAGCTTCACACCAGCTCCGCAGAGCTGCAGGGAGGCACCGGGGGATGCACGGCGTAAGGGCCAGAGCTAAGGCTTGCTGCTCATGGAGTGATCGCTGCTTGGCTGCACCTGCAGGGAGGGCGCAGCACGTCCCTGCTCCAGGGTCCCCTGTCCCTGCTCCAGGGTCCCCTGTCCCTGCCTCGACCCTCCCGGCATGCTGCGGGGGGCGAGACGGCATCCGCAAACGGAGGCGGAGGCTGCTGAGCCCTGCTGAGACACCTTTATATTTAATTAGAGTTTGACTCTTCCTCCACCTGTTTCCTGTGGCGGATTTAGGTCCCTAAGAAACAAATGCTGAAAAAAAGAGAAAATCTGTTCTCCAGCTTCTTTGAGTTCTTTCGAGAAAGCCAATGTGGGCACCAAGGGAGCAGCATCCCTACATCAATGCAAGGCTGGAGGCTGCGGCATGCTTGCCAGGAGCTCGCCTGTGCTCCCACGCGAGCCGCTGCTCCGGGACGGCAGCTCCTGCACACGTCCCGGCCATGCCAGAAGCATGAGGGGCTCCTGCACGTGTGGAGGCAGAGCTTGCTTAGGAAACAGGGAGAATTTACCTTGTCTTTTGGGATTCTGCCTCTTTGCTGGACTTTGGGGCTGGCTCTCTCCATCCCGGTGCAGAGCGAGGCTGCAGGGCTAGAGCCGGTCGGCATCGCAGGCACGTTGCAGCATTGCATGTGCCTTGCTGCAACGCACCGGGTTGTGTGACTGCAGCGGGTTTCTGACCTGAACCCCTGCAATTTGTTAGTTGTGGTTCGGGCTTTTTGTTGGAAAGGGCTTGCGTTACTTCTCGCCTCCTGCAACCCCGACCCTGCAGCCTCACACCGGGCTCTTCTGTTCACACATTTCCTGGTGCGAGCGGCAGCCCTGCGGCACGCTCGGCGCCTTCCCTTCCACAAAGCAGCTCCTTGGTTGCCTGGTGGGAGGATGAGGTCCCTTCCTCAGGATGTGAATCATGTCTCTATGGGAGCCTGCTCCTGCACCCGTTGTCTCCGTGTCTCCCGCGGCTGCGGGGCTGCTCTCCCACCCCCCGGCAGCGGAGGGAGGCCGCAGAGCCCGCGGGTAAAGGCAAGCCTGGATTTTACAGTGCTGTGCTCCACGGAGGCGCTCTGCAGCTGCAGGCAGGGGAAGGAGACCCCATTTGCCCATATCACCGGTTGGGTATCGGTGCCCGGCTCCGTCCGATGGCAGGAGCCGATGGAGGGGAAAATGTGATACAGGACCTGCACTTTTATGGAAACAGGAATGAATTGGGCTGATTTCCCCTCTGCTCCGCTGACCGCGCTCCCCTGAGAGTGCCGGTTCAGAGTTGTTTGTGTGTTAGTCCTCTCATCGCACCTGGGGGGACTTTACTTGCGTTAATAAATACAACAATTTCCTTAGAGGAAGGAGCTGCCGGGATGTTCAGCCTGACATTTCAAAGTGCTGAGGGGGCCTGGATACCCAGCTCCCATGAAAATTAGCGTGGTCTTGAAAATCCTGCCTTTAATGAGAGATGACTCTGAGTGTGCTAAATAATGAAAATGGTAAAATAAGGAAAAAAGAAAACAACCTCCCGAGAGCAGGAACCGTACCTGGCTTTTGTACTTCTTGGCCCAGCAGAGTGAAAAAAGCTTGCGCATGAATACCGACACGATCATCAATACTCATAGGGGGAAATTAAAGACATATTCTCAGTGGTTTCTGCTGCCAGTGGGTTTCATATGCAGCAGCTATGCGGGCTGCATTTGGAAAATGGGTACATACAGTAAAAGAACAACAAAGAAGAAACAGGCAAAGCCCAGAGTTTACAATTAAAATGAGAAGAATTCAGCTTAGCATGGCTACATGTTAAGTGCAGCACGCACTTAGGGTAATATACCACTTTCCTTCGCGAAAGTACACAGGAAAGGAATCAAAATGACCTGTTATTATTTTCATTATTACTCTCATTCCTTCGCATGCGGAAGGAGTTATTTCTGTGGCGAAGATTTCTATGTGCAAGCCAGCAGTGAATAGGGCCTCACACCCAAGGCAGAAGACACCCTGCAGCACAGGCTGGCGTGATGACGGGGAGAAAAAGCACCACCTTCGGCCCCCGCTTTCTCTGGCATGCCGCGGGAGGCCTCGGGAAGGTTGCCCTTCATTTCCTCGTGACACAAGTGCAGCACGAGGAGGGATGCCTGCAATTTATTTCTCCTTCTTAGCATTAAAATCACATGGTGCTGGGTGTTAGTAACAAGCCTGTCGGTTTATGGAGAGATGACATCAGCAGGACAGGTCAGCTATGTTTTATTATTGTAATGAACCTTTGAAAGCAGCTGCATAATAACAGCTCTGGGCCTATTTCTGGCAAGCTTCCTGGGCATTTAATTCCACAGAGCTCGAGGGGCATTCTTCAGAGCAAGAGCTCGTAGGATGGAGGGCTGGATCGCGGTGGAGCAGGGACGGTCTCGGGCCGCAGAAGGAAAATGATCACATGGCTGCAGAGCCAGAATTAAATCCCACAAATGAGAATGTAGAACGGCTTGTTGTTCACAGAAATATTGTCATGATTATGTTTCACTTAAAGTCGTCTCCTGTTTTGATTTGAGTTTTCATTGCCTCAGCTCCCACACCAGGCACGATGCAGCACCGGGCTGGCACTGCGGGACCTGGACGTCAGAGTGGGACACCGAGGAGGAGGAGGAGGCTGACAGATCTGATTTTCAGCGTCCGTGGATGCCGGCAGGTAGCAAGAAAGACGAATGGCAAATGTGGCTTGAAAACTCCCCTGTGCTACTCAGCTGAGGCATTTTCAGTGAGTTGGGTAAAAGAAGGTCTGAAGGTATTTGAACTGTAAGTTTAAGAAAACACTCCGAGAGGACCCCCGAGCCGGTCGGCTGTGCATCCCTCGCGCCTGTGTGTGAGCCCTGTCCTGCCTCCGGGAGGGTGGCCCTGCCTGGACCACTCGTGGCCGCGCTCCTGCTGCCCCGAGCCGCAGTCACCCTGCGCCCAGCCAGGCCCGGGGCCGTGCTCCCCCTCTGCCTCTGCCGGAGCTCCGGCCCGGGTCCCTCCAAACTTACCGCTCCTGCTGCTGGCTTGTGTCGCACAGATCAGGGTAGAGCAAAATAATTCTGGCCTTGGCCCTGGGGAGCCTCGGGCTCCTGAGGGCGTTCGGGTAACCCGGCGCCCTGGCTGCCAGCCCTGCAGCAGGCATCTTCCCTTCGGCGCAGATGCCCCCCGCGCCTGACTTGGAGACAGGATTTTCCCGGGGGGGTTACTGTTATTGCCGTCGCTGTTATGAGCACCGTTACTACTTATGCCCCCCCCCGACTCCTGCTCGCCCCCCCCAGCCTGCCTGCTCGGGCAGCGGTGGCAGCGGGAGAGGGGCGACGTCGCCGCCGCGGTGCCGACCCGGGCCCCCGGGGGG
>WAAD01030099.1:56247-199502 GCA_013389945.1 Fregata magnificens | reverse complement strand
CTGGGGCGGCGGGCAGCACCCGCGGCACCGCCGTGCCCGGCCCGGGGAAGCGGCTCGGTCGCTTCTTGTTTAACCAAGCGAGCAACCGGACGGTGCTTTTAAGCCGGTCGGGTTTCGTTAGCGCGGGTAGCGCGCCCGAGACCTCGGGTGGATCCCCCCGAAAAAGGCCGAGGGAAGCTGATCGTTTTTCGTGGACTTAACACGAAAAACCTGTGTTTTAACGGCAAACAGGCGGCCGTCCGCCGCCGTGACTGCGCGGTCTGGAGGAACTTGAATGGCTTAGTTGTGTCGCTGGGGAAAAACCAGGCTTTATAGCAAAATACGTTGCACCAGCTTCTGGGTTGCTGCAACCGGAATTCTTTGCTCTGCTAATGCTGGGGTTCTGGGGGGGCTCTTCGGGGTTTATGATGTCCCCTCAGGAAACTAGGATGAATTAACTGGGCTTTATCTGGTTGCTTGGTGCTCTTTGAGCTAGCCTAACTGCAGGTCGCACATGCTCACGGAGAGCCTAGCTAATCCTGGCCGCGATGGTCTGGGCTTGGGGTTCAAACCGGGCTGGTGCTTGCAGTCGCTGGCGCTGAAATTTTGCTCTTATGAATATTTGGGGCAGAGTTTTATTTTGGCGGGTGGCTGAATCCCAAGCTGAGGTATTTTGTGTGAGAATAAAACCACTGCGTAGCTCTAAACAGCTTGCCTTGGCAGCCTTCATTTGTGTCTGAAGCAGGAAACGGACCCCCCTGGGTTACGGCGTGGCACAGAACCAAAACTCGAGGTGCCGCGGTGGGTCCAAGTCTCGGATGGCAGCTCTGCCTGCGCTGCGCCTGCCAGCTGGAACGGCTGCAGGCAGGAGGGCTTTGTCTTGGGTGCTCTCGGGAGCATCTCTGCAGATGCTCGTACAAGCGGCGTAAGTCTAGCCTGATCTAACTGGTGCTGCTGCTCATCCTTAACGCTTGCCTTAGGAGTATAACCTTAAAATACCAAAAGCGTCTCCCTGCCGCCTCCCAAACCCCCACCTCAAGGCCTGGGCTGGTGTTGGCAAGCAGAGGAAAGCAGATGTGGAGACTAAAACACGTCCTAGTGGTGTTACGCAAGGTCACAAGCTTCCCCTGGTACCTGAGGTTTCATACACGGGCAGTTAAGTCACGTTACTCAGAGGAGTTTTGTGCAGCTTATATCTCTTACTGTGGGTCCTCCCAGTTTTACCCAGCTGTTAATTCTCTGACTTTCTTTATGGTGCAGGCAGCGTCATGCCAGGCCTATTTGTGCAAACACAACGCCCCTGAAATTTGAAGTGTGCTAGAAAAGCTGGTGGGGATCATCTGCTAGCGGGGCAGGGTTTTTCTTTCTTCCTGTACTATTTGTGGTGCTTTGCACAGTTCTACCTATAGCACTCAGTATCGGATAATTGGAGCCTTTTCAAGTCTCTCTTGCAGCCATTAGGAACTATTGCCCAAACCTGTAATTGTGCACTTGCTTCAAGCTTTATCCTGAAATGTTTTTAACCAGTATTAAATCACTCTTCAGTGCGAGGTCAGTAAATGGGACCCACGGAGGTGGTCTCAGACTTGCTAATGCACAGCAATTGGCCTCCAAATGGGGAGACCCTCCATCAACTAGTAGATGTTAAACAGCGCGATCCTGTCCTGTGGTTCGTGGAGCAGGAGCCCTTATGCGGCTGCAGTAACACCAGTAGGATTCCCAGTAGCACGCTGTGCTCAGTGACGTCTCCGAAGGTGTGTGACTGGTCTATAACACACCTTTCCGCCTTAAGAAACCACTTTCCAGGTTATTCTGGTATTACAGACATGAAAACCACATTACCGTATTGCAACAGGAAATTTTGCGGACTGCAATATGTAGAACAGACCAATCTTTACCCCGAGTACCTTCCCAAAATCAATGATCTCCTGTGGATTTTCACATACATCCCCTTCTGCGAGGTTCCGAGGTCCCCGGGTGAAAGCGCTCTTACTAGTGAGGTAGCTGCAACTCAGACCGTGGGTGTGATCCTCATTACACCGAAAGCATCGTGAAGTGGGTGCCCTACGACAGAAGGCATGCCGTGTCTCCGTGCAGAATGCTTCCACGTTGGAAAGTCAAGCACGAGCTAGAAGTTGCTACTGCCTGCCATCTGCTTTGAAATCACAGGTGCCCCGGGAGGCTCCGGGAGGGACAGCAGTTCTCCTGCTGCGGGAGGAAGAACTCGGGGTGCAAGGCTGGCACCACGTGCCGCTCCTGCCCCCAGAGCAGGTCGTGCTGGGTACGTGCTGTTGCTCCAGAGCCGTTGTTGTGCCGGGTCGTGCTGGGTACCACTCCTGTTGGCGAGAAGCACTAGACTTTGGGTTTGCGCCCCACAGATTGTGCTGCAGCTGCTCTTGAACTCCGTAAATACGACTTATTTACCATGGAAGGAAGAAACCTCAGGGCTAGCTTTTGTTTAGGGGTTCTTTTTCTTCAGCTCTACGGGGCTTGCAGTAAGCTTTGATTGTAGTGTTTAGCTCTCCCTTTATTGAATGCAGCTTTAATTCAACTTTAACAACTTCCCCAACTATTTTATCCTGTTGTTCAGTGCACATGGCTGGAAATGTAGCCAAGGCACATACCTGTCTCATTTCTGAGCTGCTTCCTACTGCCATGCTCGCTTTAAGTAGGTTTTCACCTGTGTCCTGATTTCTTTCTAGGGCATTTGCAATAATTAGATTGTTAATTAGCTCATTACTTGTGACTTTTGGCAGGAAGTTAGCAGAAACTGACTCTTTGTAGCTTGAAATACTAATGGATACCACAAATGCCGCTTAATTGCTTGCTAATCTGCTTCTTATCCTTGTATACAATCTCCTTCTTATCATTCTATGCATCTAAAGACTTCCTGGGCTAAAGTCTTTCTTCAGAGCCAGAAAGCATTTCTGCTCTGGGCAGCAGGAGGTCCGTGTGCAGGTGGCCCTGAGGAGTAGGGCTGGTTCTTGCAGGTTAACAAAAAATACCAGTCTCTTGCGGGTGTTGGACGACTGAAGTGCTGCGGATGTGCCCGGAGCTGCCAGAAAGACAAACTCTTCCTGGGGGAAGCTCGGTGTGCGCTGGCTGCATGTCAGCTCGCCGCACAGTGCGGGGGGAGGGCTTTCTGACTCTGTTACGATGATCTCTTGTAGCTGGAAGGTATGCGAGCCTCTCATGTGAACTCATAAATAGCGAGGAGAAGGGGTGTACATCTTCTCCCCTTCCCGGGTTTTGAGATCCATCTGTCCGATACCATTATCAGGGAATACATGAGGAGGGAGAGAGCAGCGTCTCGTTATCTGCAGGCTGTCTTGGTGAAGGAACGACGTGTGGCTAAGTTACAGCCGATGGCTTTGCTGTCTCAGTACTCCTAACTTAAGGAGTGCCTTAAGGATGGTAAAGGAAAGGGAACTGGTTTGAAAGCTGTTGAGAGTGAAATTCTTGGTCTCGTTCTCAGAATGTGCCGCTTCTGGGAACTGGCAGCTTTCTCTTCATCTTTTCTGCTCGCGTTCCCTCCTTGCCATCCTCGCGGGATCTTTCTCCTGTTGTCCAAGCAGCTCTCGGTCCCCCTGCAGATCAGGGCACCGCTTGCGCTGGAGGTTTTGTGAGGGGGGCACCTCACGGAGAGCTGGGTTTGTTTAACCTGGAGTCGCCATCGCTGTGGCTGGGCTGGGCTTTCACCTTGGGAAGAGCTGGGGAAAGAGGTGCTCACGTAGAGGGGAAGAGCCATGTAACGTGATTCTCACTTAGGAGCAAAAAATAACCTGCATCTGTTACTGCTTTCACGTGTACGGAGTAAGTAGAAAAGATCTTGGAAAGAAGAATCTTGATTCCTTAGGAGGAGAAGGGGGGGGAAGCATCATTTAGTAACGGGTGCCTAGATCTCGTGCAGTAACTTTTCTGGGTAAAATGTTCACTTCTTATCCCTGGTTATGAATTGGTAAGCAAAGATACTCTTCAGATTTCATCTCTTTCCCAACTTCATACCAAATATAATTCCTTCTTCCAGGTTTTCTTCTCCCCGTCCCCCAAATCTCATTTGTTTTGTGTTTTCACAGTTCGAGGTCTGATACCAAAACTGAGCAGCTGGGAAATGTCTGACGGGCCTTACCTTTCAAGCAAATATTTCTCTCTTGCTATCTGCCTTCAAAACCCACCCTTCCTTCCCCCACCTCTTTGCTGCCCTCCAGACGGAAGTGAAACCCGTAACAGCTCTGGTCTTAACTGCAGCTCGTGCTGCTGCTACGGGTTTTGGTTTGTCGCCATTAACTTCACGCAGGCATTCAGTGCGCGCTTTTATTGACTGTATTAAGCAAGTGAGAAACAAAAGCAAAACAAACTCCAATCATTCAGAGTTGCCTCAAACCCCGTAATTTTGTGTCAACATATTACACACACTGGAGAAATGTTAGTGTTCAAATAGACTAATTAAAAATGTTACTGCAATTACTTTTGCAACACAAATGATGCTAATTATATAATGCTGCAGAAATTGGAAACATAATTTTGGAGGATTTTTGTGCGCCTTGCAGTGGTAATACAATTCTCGATACTGTAGCCGTAGAACCTGGGGCGGCGGGAGCCCGGTTCTCCGGCCGCTGGGGCAGCGCCTTGGAGCAGGTAGAAATAGAAAGGGGAAGTCGGTCCGGTCCCCCGCGCTGCACCAGATGGTCTGTGGTTCTGCAGAACTGTGAATAAAAACAGAGTTGACAGGGAAAATGGGAAGATGTGCCACTTCACGTTTTGGTCGAAGGATCAAGTCTCCTTCAAAGACTAGTTTTAAAGCCTGTAGCCCAGGCTGGTTTCCCTAATCCTGCCCTTTTCTGCGCTAGATACCTGCAGCTCGGAGGAGCAGCTGGGGAAGGAGATCTGTGTTGGAATGAAATCTGGACCTGCAGAAGCCTTGCACGGCACGGGGTCTGTGACTGTCGGGTTCGGCAGGGATCACTTGATATGTTAAGCCCCGTTAGCGTCTCCTTACAGTGCAGAAGGGTTCATTTGAGTTTCTCAGTGGAAGTGGTTTCTCTCTTCCCTCCCCCTTTGCAGTTAGCATGGTAGATTTTTCTTTCTTATCTCCCAAGATAGCTGTCATCCTAAAATGATCTTGGACTTTGATAGTGAAGTGGTCTGTTTGCTTCCCGGGGTATCTGTCGCTGACCGGTGTCAGCACTAGGAAGCTGGGCAGAGGGTCTCTGAGCTGGCCCCGAGGGGCTTTGGGGGCGGCGGGAGGGTTTGCATCCTGTCTGGCTGGTGTCTGCCAGCCGTGACTCCACTGCAGAGTTTCAACCTCGCCGGTATACAAGCCTCTGCCACGATTATTCTCCGGGCGTTGAGTCTTTCAGAGGAATTTAGTGCCTGGGCTGTCTCTAAGGAGACTTCTCAGCAAACAGTACAGGCATTTCTGTCTGCCTGCTAGCTCACTCACATGTGATCCTACAAATTCCTACAGCACGCGGGCTCCTTGAAGGGTGCGTAGGGCATCCTTGCGCTAGCAGTAAGTTGTGGGTGAACGCTCACCTGTCCCGGTGCCAGCAGAAACAGGCTGCAAAACAGAGCGAGACCCTGAGGGTTTGATACCTGGTGTAAAACAGGAGGTGGGGTTGCATCTCCTCTCAAAACTTGGTGTGAATTCTGTTAACTGACAGGGGTTAATCTAGAAACTCAAGCTAGAGGAGTTGCACCAGCCCTTCTGGTGGGCTGCTGCCCTCCCAACCGGCAAGCACGGCTCCTCGTTCTTCTGACTGCATTTGAAAAGGGAAAAATCTAAAAGATGTGTGAGATGCTTGTTAATGCCATCCGGTCCCCCTTCGGATTTATCAGCAAGTAAGTCGCGTGATCACAGTGTCTAAGAAATTTAACTAACAGCTGTGCCCATAATTTAGTTCAGGGCAGAACTGCTTGGAACATGTCATTATAAAGTGTACAATCAGAAGGCGAACGTTAAAGTGTCGTCCCCTGGTCTGGACCGAATGTGCGTGGTAAGGAGAAGGGATGCTTATAATGGTGGGTGGGATGGGATTTTGCCCAAGAGAAATGTTTGGGTGGATTTTTTCCTGCAGAAGTCAGCTGTGCAGAGGATTAGTGCTGTACATTAACACAGAGCTGTGGACCTGCCAGAGTCCGATCGTGCGCTGGTCGCTGTTTTATGCATGTGGTGAGGCTCCAGCGTAAAGGGCAGCACGGAGCAGCGGCGGAGGGCATTTGCAGTGCTGTGTGGTTAATTCCTCTAGCATGGCTTCATGAATCATTATTCTGAAAGTCTGTAAATTAGAGCCATTTAGAAAAGGTGAGTAACAAGCTCCCGGTAGGAGAGGGGTAACTGTCGGTCTCCTGGGCAGCGTGTTCCTCACGTTCTTCGAGGGCTGCAACCCAAGACAAATTGCTGAGAACAAGCCTTGTGAAAAAGGCGATAGAAACAAAACCAGAAAAGCAGGCGTCCTTGTGCAGTGATCCCGGACGCAGCCTGGGGTTTCCACTGCCGTGTTCTCGTGTCACCTTGTGTATTCCTGGCACAAATACCCTTCACCCTGCTGATGACCAATGTGCATGCTGTCCCTGATAACTGGGCAAGGGGAAGAGGGAGGAGAGAGTGCCAAGTGCTCCACCGACCCTCCAGGCTTTTTAAATGATGCTGTAGAAAACAAAGCGCAGCAGAGGACTTGTTCATCCCGTGGGCTGGCATTGCCCTGTACCTCAGGTTTTAGCAGAAACTCTTACTGGAGCCAGAGCCACTGTGTTCCTCAGAGTGGGACCTCTGCAAAGATGCCCTGGAGTGAGGCATTGCGCTGAAATCTTGTACCTGAACTGAGGCACGGGGCTAGGGTGTCTAGAAATGAGGGCTATCCCTTGGGTTTCACGCTCCCCGGGGCAAGGACAGCTCTGGGCTGCTGCTCCCCCACTCTGAGCCATGGAGGGTTTGCCGCCTCTGGAGGCAGGTACGTCAGCTCGAGGCTGCTTTCCCCATCCCACGATCCATCCAGCCAGGGCTGGGTTGGCGTTGGTGACCACTGTGCCTTGGCCAGGAGTCCCTTGAGGCAGAGGGGCGATAGTACGGGCAGAGATGTAAAATGGATGCAGTAAACGCTGTAGTCCTCCAGACAGTGACCCAATGGATGAAGGTGAAAATCTTGCTGGAGCTTTTCAGCCCATCAGGGTGAGTGTTAGGGGCTGCTTCCCGAGCACAGGGGCTACTGCCCCAGCAGAGAAGAGGCTCTCACCGCGAGAGACTTGATGCTGGCTGGCCCTGTCCTGCCAGCCTGGAGCAGCCGTCACAGAGAAGTCAGTTTTTCCACAAAAGCCATAGGAGCGGTGGGGAAGATAAGAAGAAAGTGCCGGTTGTGTGGTGCTCGGTAGCAGCCAAGTGCTTCGTATTAAGCAGAAGCAATTCCCAGAAGTAGCTGTGCTGGCTGTAACTCTTCCCGGGAAGGCAGTGTTCCCAGCCGGGAGCTGCTCCTTGTGAGAGTTGCACCCCACGCTGCGCAGGAACGGAAGCAGCCAAGTGCTGGGCTCGCTTTACCGGGGTGATAAGGATTCCTGCAGGCACCGCGCAGAGCAGTAGCCGTGGGGTCTCTCCCAGGGGATTGCTCTGCCCCCTTGGTGTGTCTCATCCCAAGGAGCTGACGGCTGCGGGGCAGCAAACCGCTTGGACTACTGCCGCAGCTTCCAGGGGCGGCTGTCGAGCTAAACAGGGAGCTGAGCCGGGGGAGCTGCCCGCGCTGCGGACCCCGAGTGCTCGCTCCCCTGCACGTGGCCAAGGCTCGACTGAAACAGCCGAGGAACGGCTCCGGCCAAGCACCTGCTTTGGCTTTTCGGTGTCAGTCCTGGTTGGCCCCAGTGCTGCGCACGGAGGGATGGTTGGAAGTCACTGCCGCCTAAAACAGCTGCTGCCTCGTGAGAAATACTTCTGCAGGTTTTTCTGCTGGTGAGGAGAAGGGGGATGAGCAAAAACCTTCACTTCCTCAGGGAGCAGCAGGAGTTGGGGATGCCCGGCATGGTGCAGTGCTGGGGTGGGTGCACGGCCCTGGTGTGCTGTAGCTATCAAGATCTGCCAGGGGAGGTTTAGGTTGGACATTAGGAAAAGGTTCTTCACCCAGAGGGTGGTGGAGCGCTGGAACAGGCTGCCCAGGGAGGCAGTCATGGCACCGAGCCTGACAATATTCAAGGATGGTTTGGACAATGCTCTTCAAACACATGGTGTGAATTTTGAGATTGTCCTATACAGGGTCAGGAGTTGGACTCCATGATCCTTGTGGGTCCCTTCCAACTCAGGAGATTCTATGATTCTGTGAAGCTGCAGGGGCTGATGCGGGCTGTGCCTCGGGGAGAGAGGGATCTCCACGGTTCATGGCTGGTTTTGTATTAGCCATGCCATGCTCTCTGTCCTGATTACCTTAATATAGGCTGTGAGTGATTTATCTGTCCGTTTCTTGGACCAGCCTCCGTTGGAAAAATAAAGTAAATTAAAATGTTCTCCTTATGAGTAGGCCACCTGAATTCTGTGTAATTAAAACAATAACTTGCAAGCAGCAGTCGTTTTTGTTTTTTTTTTTTTTTTCCTTTTCAGGATTATTTAACTGTTCATTGATATGGGAGGAAGCAAGACGAGTCCTTACAGGGTCCCACTTTATACAGTAAATGAGCCCTCACCATCACTTCCAAGAGCTGATCCTGGTTCCCTGTAAAGGGAAATGCATTTCATGAAACATGACAGCTCTGCTCCTGCAGCATCGCCGTGCAGATGAAGCTGCATGCTGCCACTGCTGTTCAGCTCAGCATCTGCTGGCAGCGATGGGCATTGTCTGCTGGCCGCATGCTGGTCTGCAGCACGTAAATCGCTTCAGGACGGTTCCCCTGCACTTTAATGCTCGTTGCAAACTGGAATAGGACTCGTCGTCATCTTCCTGTGAAGAGGTTACTGGAAGCCAGTTACTTTCTCTTCTTGTTTACAAAACGCCTCTCTTTCTGGAAGCTGTCCAAGGCTGGGCAGACCTGGGCTGTGGCAATCATTGCTCTGCTGTTAGGTGCTGATAAAAGCTGTTTAGATGAAGATGTGATTCTTTCCCTTGCTGCTTCTCCCGCGTGCCTGAGTTGCCTGCACAGTGTATCTGCTGGTGTGTGTCAGCTGAGGGGGGGATGCTCGCAGGCTGCTGGGGCTGGCGTGCGCAGTCAGAAACCAGGTGTGTTAGCTGGCCAGCTCCTTGTGGCTCATGGTTGACCTGAGGCATAATTGTGGCTCTGCTCGAGCTGTTTGCTTTTGAGGGATTTGGGCTGACTTCTGCAGCTGTTTATAGCTATCCTGCTCTTCCCATCATGTGTGTGGGGGGGGAACCACCACCACCAACAAAAAACCAAACCAAAACCGACGAGTTCTAGTGTGATACTTGAATCAGCAAGCATTTGGGGTGAACACCTACAACACCATTAGCCTCTTGCCTTCAGAATTTAACTTCTGTAGCACAGGAGCACAAGTCTTCCTGCCCCAGCTGATGTGCATTGATTGCTGAGTATCTAAAGCATTTGAGTTGCATCTTGTGGGTTTAAATAATTTGCTTCCATATTTGGTCTCACTTTTGTGCCAGATTTACAGATCTTGTTTAAATATGGCAAGCAGAATATACTCACTGCTAATCCTAGCTGGACAGGCAATGCCTGCCGAAAGACCCGATATTAATAGGCTCCAGTACATGCAAGTTACTGGACTTGCTAACCTGAGACTCGTTACAGCACAACTCCCCTTGAATTGGCTCTTTTGCATCCAGTTAAATCTGGGTTTTTCCAGAGAGTCAGTCTACTGTGAGCTTTCCTCTTTGGATGGGAGTGCTCACTCCTCAGAGCAATCCTTTGAGCAAGAAAATCTTTCTGGCTCCAAGCGGGAGAAAAACCAGGTGAACGTTGTTTGGGGTGGTTGGGGAAATGGGGGGATAATCAGTGGCTTTGCAGGGGGGTCTTGGGAGCAGCTGGGCTTGAGCAGGGCGCGTAGTTGCTGGCGCAGGCAGCTTCAGCAGGGACGTGTACGGAGGGCAGGGCGAGTTAGGCGAGTACACGTGCTCTCGAGGGCAATGGCAGCAGCTGGCTGCTCGGGGTGGCTCTGCCTCTGCTGTCGGTTGGGGGTCATGTTTAAAAACTTCAGTCTCCCGTAGTTCTGATCTGGTCTTCCTACGTTCAGTATTGAGTCAGCAGCAGGGAAGCTAAAAAAGATTCTGATGCCTGAATCTCAGCCTTCAGCCGCTCCTCTTCCTCATGCTGTGATGCTGGTGCGTTTTAGTTGATCATGCTGGTAGATTCCTCCCCCATCTTCTGTTGCCATGTGAAATGATGCAACAGTAATAGCTTCACCTTTGGAGAGAACAGCTAAATACCTTTATTCTGACGGTCTGAACAGCAAGCACATTTAATAGTTGACACTCTTAGCACATGAACAAATGCATTTTCATGATTTCCAATTATAGCAGAAGAATGAGAAAGTGAGGTTGTGAAGAGGAGTGAAAGTCGTCTTGGCTCTCCTGAATGGCTTAATGCAACTTTGCTCGGTGACAGAGCTATGAAGTCAGGAGTCAGTACGGAGATTGTTTTATAATATCAGTAAGAAGCTGGAGTGAGGGGGAAGTGGCCCACGAATTTAATTTGCATCACTGAGTGGATTAGCTCCTGACGCAGTGCAAAGTCATTATTTACCATGTCTCCAGATCTGTTGCCTTTATCAGTGCAATGGTTTGGAGAGAGGCTGATTCAGAGATCATTACTTCTGGGTGTTTTACTTGGCGGGGACTGTTAACACTTGCCTTGTAAGCAAAATGATGGTGCTTGTCAAGATTGTTAATATTGTGCCTACCCCAAGAGACTGAGTAATTTGGTTTTAGTTTTTTTTTTTTTCGTTCTTCGCATTTATTACACTAAATACTTCTGCTTTAGCTTGGTTTAGGAAAATAACTGCCGTTAACCTAGAGTAGCCAAGGGGAGAAAGACTGCCTAAGCGGTAAAAACAGCACGACCTGGGTCCCCGGTCTCTGAGACCGATGCATCTTCCCCACCGAGCAGCAGAAGGTATAGCTGAGTCGTGCCGGCGAGCTCGCGGGAGCGGCAGCGTGGTCTCTGTGGTGCTTGCTGCTTTCAGCCTCGGTCACGGTGCTGGAGCCCCTCTGTCCCCAGCAGTTGCTATCGCTCAGGATAAGTCAATGCATCGTCACCTTTCCTGTACTGATGGAAGACTTATGCACAGCTTGAAATAATCCCCCAAACCGTTATTTATGGTTATTTGTCAGAGCTTGACACCGTCGTTGCCGTGGAGCAACCTTTGCCATGTCGTCATGATGGAGATTAGCTGTGTTACAGGCTTCATTTTTCGTTGCCTTATGGGCTGCTTTGGGAAAACAGCCTTTAAGGGAGAGACTGAAATTCTCTGCATTCGCTTGGTTTCTGAAGAGTTTGATGGAATAACTTGCTTTTTGGGGGGGACTGATAAAAGTGCTCTCTTGTGCAACTGCTGTAATTGTCAGTGGAGAGAGTTTCTGAGGGTGGTAGAGCTGCCAAGAGGGGACATCTCTGCATGTGAGGGGCGAGAGGGGCTGAGNTGCCACGGGAGATTCTGCTGCTTTCAGCTTGCTGCCCCAGGAATGGCTGTAAAACTGAAGTAATTCACATTTGTGCGATCATGCGTCTAAGGACCGTCTCCAATAGCTCAGTCCATTAACTTCCAAATTTGTCTTATTCATTTCTCTTTGATGGAGAGATGCCTCAGGGCCAGGCTCTTCTGGAAATGAGGCTTGTAGGTCTGTAACAGCAGCGCGTTATTCTCCTGGGTAAAACAAAGTGACCTTCGTGGCAGCTGAGAAGCTGATTTCAGAGTTTGCATCTGGGGGTTTTCCCTGCCTCGGACATCCATATCTACACGCTCGGGGCCTGGCAGCTCGTCCTGCGAGCCGTCCTCTTCGGAGGCTGGCACGTCTCTGTCCTAGAAGCTTTCTACCATCGTGTCACCATCTTGATGCCATCTCCTCCCAGTCGGAGGAGCTGGCTGGTGGAAGAGAACTTGTGCTGGAACAGCGAAGCTCTTGCTTCGCCATCAAGTCTCCTGGGGCTGCCCCTTGTCCTCCAGCTCGCTCCAGGTGCCCGGAGCTGCTCCACGCCGCCACGCGTGGGGTGGGCTGAAGGATGCACGTCAGCCTGGGGAGCGTGTCTGGAGGGCTGGTGCCGGGGGCTGCGGCTGTAAGGACGGATGGGGACAGAGAGCCGGCTCTGTGGTAGCGGCAGTGGTGGCCCGCAGGCAATGTGGGAGGGTGGGGGACTGGCCACCTTCAGACCTGCCTCGGACCTGTGGTGAGGTCTGTACGCAGCGGGGTGAGCTGTGCCGGCAGCGAGGTCTGCACCCGGGGAGAGGTGTCCGCTCTGTCCGCAGCCTTTACCGGGCTTGTAGGAAAAGCTGCAGAAGGTGGGATGCTGGTTGGAGAGGTGTCTTTGAACCCATGCTCGTGCACCACGTGGCTAGGAGCATCAGGGAGAGGAGCTGGGTATCAGTCCGTGTTACCTCTGTCCTAGACACCATCGGTGGGTAGGGTATGGCAGATGTACAGCCGCGGCGGTGGTAAGAGCATAGCTTCTGACCTAGAGCCTCCTAGGGCTTCTGAGGTGGAAAAAGTCTCACTTACTGGGTCATTTAGAGACTCTGAAGCTGGGGTTTTGGCAGGAGGAAAGGCTTTAATTAGCTGCTGCTCAGTAGGGCTGCTATTAGATCTTCAGAGCAAGATGCTGCTGGACTGGAAAAAATGTAACAATAGCTCATTTGCTTAGGAAACCATGATGGTGATTTGCATTTTGGTCGAGTACTAAACCCTTGTAGAGAATTTTTCTAAAATAACTTCAAACTATAGTTCAAATTTCTTCCTTCTCTGAAACTATGAATATCTGTCTTGGTGCCAAACAGTTTGGAGTTTGAATTCCTTTGTTTGCTGCTCTCGCTCTGCTGTAAGGGAAGCGAATGCTTGTCTGGGTTGTGGACAAGTGCTGTCATCAAATACTGCATGACAAATGGCTTGCTTCTCTCAACCTTGGAGCAGAATTAAATTCTCCCTTATTATATACCTAAAAGGATTTTTCTTTTTTCTCTAGCAGCAGTCCCTCTATTGACCTGAATACTCAGGAGACATGTACCGGGGCAGGAAGCTTTGCAGCATGTTTTCTGAAGCTCAGCTCTGCTGCTTGTTGAAAATAAGGTGCTTTGAAATACGTTCTGGAAACTTTTGTTTCTGCCGGCATTGTCAGCTTGCACAAGACGATGCTGAGCATTGCCGATACAAAAAGAGAACAAACCTCCATAACTGTGGACTGGCTGTTGCTCCAGTCTCTCTGCATCTGTGTTACCCAACCGATGAGGATGGCGGCTGACTTTCACAGGTTGGGTCTCTGAAGGCAACGGCTCTATCACCAGGGCTTTACATAGGGCAGAAGCGGCCGTCTCTCCAGCGATGTGCCGCTCCCTCTTGGGGGAGCAGCAGAAGTGGGAGCGGGCTCACAGGCTGTCCCCGGGACCCCCTGCTCCGCTGGGCTGTGGAGAACCTGGGGCTGGTTTTCCTCGTGAGCAGCACCTCGGCTTGCTGGGGAGGCTTTCTGCATGGGTCTTTCTGGTCTGCCTCACTGGAGGATTGTTTTTCTTTGATCTGCTAAGGCTTCGCTGCAAGTGGTTGCCGTTCCTTTCCCAAATGCAGGTTAGGAATCGCTAGCTGTTCTGGCCTCAGTGTGCCACACTTCAGAAGACAAAATCCCTTCTGCCTTCACCTGGCTACAGTATGGCCCAAATAGCAAATTACTAGGCAAGAGGCTTACTTTTTAGATCAGTTTTAGCCCTTTCCCCAAGCTGGTATGAGAGTCGCTCACTTGCGTGGGTAGGAAGAATGGGATAATAACTCTGTGACATAATGCGCTGCCTGTACCTCCGTGCCGTGGAGGGGGGCAGGTCTTGCAGAGGGTGGGATGGAGCAGGAATCCCCCCCTGCCTCCCGGGGCACCTGCCTGGACGGGGACGGAAACCAAGGCACGGCATCCCTGGCCAACGGCAAATCCCAGTGCTGCCGACGGTCCGTGGCACAGCGGAGTTCCCTTCCAAAACCGCCTCCCCCATTCTGGGTTTTGTAAATTTGGAAGAAACTTAATTTCTCTGGTGTTACTATTAACTGAGTCCAAGTGGATGAAAATAAACGACTGTTGGGAAGGGCAGACTGACTCACTTCTCATTCTCCTGTAAATTTCCATTTAAGTTTCAGTTTAAGCTCAGGTTTGAGGGGAGTGAAAGCTAGTAATTTGTGACAAAAACTTCTATTTTAGATCACGATAGAAGAACTCCCTTTCTAATTGCAGAAATTATAAGGCTGTGATTCTTGTAAAGGAACACCGAATCCAGCAGTTACCTGCGAATTGCCTTTCAGATGCTCCACTTCAGAGCCACCAAAATGAACTTTTCACCATTACAGCTTGTGCTTTGGTGGCTTGGTGCTGCCCGTGCCGTGACTCTGCTGCTTACCTGACCCGAGGGCTGCAGAGGTAACCTGCACGAGCGAGGTGCTATTGGCTCTCCCACAGCCTGAACAACCACCCTCTCTTGTTTGCTTTGGCCCTTGCTATTGCTGGTTTCGTTTGACAGCCTCTAGCTCTTGCCCTGGCAGAGGCAGAACAGCCGGTCCTCACCCCTGCAATGCCAGCTAGGATTTTGTAGGCTTTATTGTGTCCTCCATCATCTGTCCCACCTCCAGGTTGTGGGATTGCAGCCCGCTCCATCATTCGCCATATGGAGGCAACTTTGTAATTTTGGTAATCTTGCCCTTTTCTAAGCCTATTCCTGGTCCGCAGGGATTTGAGGGCAGCAAGCCTTTTCTGATGCGGGTGGAGAGGCTGCCCTGCGTCCCCCCTGGCCCCGGTGCAGCCCCAGGACCGGGCTGTCTGGCAGCAGTGGGGGCCCCTTCCTAGCTGTGGGACGCAGCGACTTATCTTATTCCTGAATCGGGTGCCTTCAGTGGCTGGGTGCTTTAGACTCTGCAGCTCTGCTGCAAGTTCCTCTCTTATCGCTGCCTGCTTGGCTGTAATTTTTCTTCCACCATGTCAGAGTGAAACAAGAATACTTCTTTAAAAAGCAAGAGGAAAATCATGTGAGTAAGCAGTGGTATGTCACCATCTAGAGAGGGTTCAAAATAACGTGGCTGATCTGGTCACTTCTGAAGGGGGAAGCAAAGGGCTGCCAGGTGTCAGGCTGTGCTGCCGTCCTCACCCCTGCGCTGGGATGCTCGGGAAAACGCAGTGGACCCAGTTGGATGGTGGCGCTGGCTGTGGCTGGTTAGTGCGGAAGGCAGGGTCGGGCAGGCGGATGGAGGCTGGTGTCCCTGGGGAGCCCACAGACACGCTGACTGGTGTGGGTGACAGCAGGAGCAGAACCCAATCCCAATGGCGTTGGAGTGGGACCGGTTTGCATCACTCGCTGCTCGGCACTGCTGAAGCAGGGCAAGGCAGCGCTGTCAGATGTCTCCTGGGTTTGACAGTGCTGCCAGCAAGAGCTCCTCGGCCTCCTCAGGGGTGTTTGGCTGCCTGGGTGGCCGTTGCTCCCTTTGGAGCAGGATCCCTTCTCAACACCAAGTGGCGAGCGAAGCTTGTCCCTTGCTGGCCAACGTCCTCGGTGTAGGATGGCTGATGCGAGCTTGCATGGGGGGGACTCCAGCCGAGGTCTCAGCTGCGGCAGCTGTACCCGCATGCTGCGTCTCTGCGCTGCATGGGCATGCACGGGTGGCAAAGCGGCTCTGGGCTGTGGGGACACGATGGGCTCAAAGCTCTTGGTCTGCTCATGGTGCTTCTTGCTCTGCACGTGCATGGCTGCGGAGGGGGGACACTCCCACGGTACAGCGAGCGCTTGTGCAGTGCCAGTGCCCTTTCTCTAGCCCTTCTTGCCTTTGGGGCGGGTGCTGTGTGTGACTCTGCAAAACTGCATTACACGTAGGAGCAAGAAGCGCCTTGTCCCATTGAACGGGCACCACAGCCCCGTGTGGGTGCTGAAGGCAGGGTCCCCAGGATGGTCCCCTCAGCCCTCCTCGGCAGCCCAAGCGGAAGCGTATTTCCCCCCCTCTCTAAAGAAACTCATTCTATTAATATATTTTGGGGGCATACGTTCTTGGCCAGGGTTTTTCTTTTCATCTTTTCTTTCTGCAGCCGCTTGCATTTAACAAACAGGGCAAGCGGGGTTCGGAGCTGTCGCAACACTGTGCTGCTGGAGCCGGCTGGGAAATGCTCCATTGTTCAAGGGACCTGGGGGGTGGAAACAACCATCCACTCCAAGTCAGTCTGTGCCCTAAATTAGAGCTGCAAGATGCTGCAATGGGTCCATATGGAGACTCCTAAAATAATAGCTGTCAGCTCACTGCTGACTTGTATGGGGTGCTAAAGCTTTTGGCTTTAGGAATGACAGCTAGCAAACGAAAATGCTGGTGGCTTTAGCCAGACCTGAGGTGTGTGCATCTTGGCCCCACAGGGCATGTGCTTTGAGACGGTCGCTCTCGGGACCATGATCTCCTCTTAGAACATCCCATGATTTTGAAGGAGCTGTTATTACTTGTCCGTTTATTACAAGGCCAAAACTGAACTTTCAGGAGAGCTGGGGTCAAACGGTTTCTTTTAATGCTTTTATTCATAAAATTTCCGGGACAGGTACACGACCCTGAAACATGGAAGAGCTCACGAGCGTGTGCTTCTGTGCTGGAAACGCCAGGGTAGTTGCTGCGTAATTGCTTGGTTTTTTTAGTAATGGAGGTGTCTGTAAATGGATCCCTGCTGCTCACATTTAAATTCCTGTTTATTGGCTTTCATGTGCTTTTCCTATAATGAGCGAGGGCCGATGGATGTCTAATAAAGAGCTCGTATCTCATCTTTCCGCCGCTGCGGAGACCATTGGACTCCTAATTGCTCTGCAGTGGCCTTCTGGAGGTGGCTGCCTGTCAGGACAGCTGTTTCCCTTTGATCGTGTTATTGCACATTCAGGTCTTGTCCTGTTGAGGTTTTATTTGCTGTCCAGGCCCTGCTGTATGTGAACTGCCAAGCCATTACACCGAAACAAGCAGCTTAATTGTGAAGGCTTGTGGCTTGGCATCGCTGATTGCGTCACTGGGAGCGGGAGCCACGTGTGTCCTCCAGCAGAGCCGGCTGGGAGCATCGGTGCTGCTGCTGCATGTGCCACTGCTGCTGCTAAACCAGGGAGCAGTGCTTGTGTCCAAGGAGACTGTAGCAAACCCGTGCCGAAATAGCTGAGGAAAGTGGCAGTTTGTGATGTCCTGGAAAAAAACACTTTTTCCGTTGTTATTGAAGCTGTTAATGTTTGTTTGGGGTCTGCAGCTAGCAACCCTCCCTCCACAGCAGTGGAGGGAAGCAGATGCTGGAGGGGATGAGCTCTGGGTGGGAGCGAGCGGGGCAGCCTGCGACGGGGCTGATGCTCCGTAAGGACAGTTGGATCTGATGGCAGAGTCCCCTCAGACAGCAGAGGCAGACCACTAAAATCCACGTTTGCTTTGTATTCAATGACAGCGAAGCTTGGCTGGAACCTCTGGCCTCTACATGGCAGAACCGGGGCTCCTCGGCTGATGCTGGGTGCTGCGCACCATGGTGCTGTTCCCATGATGTCTCCCTTCCCGAGGAGCAGAGCTCAGCTGCGCTGTCAAATAACATCCCACCGCTGCCTTCTAACTGTTTTCAGAGGGGGAAGGAAGGACGTGATAATTACCCCTTTTTCGTGTGGAAGAGCTGGGGGAGCGGTTCAGGATGCTGCTTGTCTCCTACGAAGCCTCTGGCTCCCGCGCTGCTGTAACGCTGCCCGTCCTTTCAAAACTGCCAGCCCTGGTCCCCCCGGCTGTGGGTTGCCCGTACCCTCTCTGCAAAGCTTGATAACGCTTTGCAAGGGGGGCTGTTCCGGGGAAACACAGCCCCCGGCGAGCGAAGTGGTCCCCATTTCTTCTTATTTTTCTGGTCCATGCTGTTACTGCTAGCAGGTCCCGTCTGTAGGGCAGCCCACTGACGGCGGTGAGAGCATCAGTCCGGGGGCTCCTCTGTACGGCCGCAACTGGGAGCACGACTGGGAGTTGCGGTACAGGTCTTGTGGGGACATTGGTGAACTGGACAGGAGATGGCAAACCCTGGCAGGACAATTTTACTGGCGTTGGTCCCTTCCTTGGGTGCATCTTATAGCTCCCTGGCCCAGGCAGAGGTTTTGTAAGTAGGGCTAAGCTGAAGTAACACGGAAACCATAGAGTAATTTCCTGTAAATGACTTTGTCACTGGCAGAGGAGTGAAAATTATTAGCAGAAAGGTTAAAGAACAGGACCTGGGAGAGCTTTCAGGTTCAGGAGTGCTGGAGTAGCCTTGGAAGAGCTGCAGAACTGGGGCGTTCCTGGTCTAGTTTGTCTGGACAAGGGGTCACCCCTGGCCCCCCGTGAGCAGCGTTCATGTGCTTTGGGTGGGTCCCCAGGGCCGCCGACACCAGGAAAAGCAGCATTGCTGTGCATGGCTCCTGGGGTGCTGGCGGGAGGATGGCATGAGCATTTTGACCACAGGATGCACCAGCAAAATGTTCACTTGTCACCAACACTCTCCACTTTTGGGTGTGACAGGGACCGTGCTCCCTCTGCCCTGGCAGTACCGGTGTGCCGGGAGGCTGAGCAGAGCCCTGCACCGTGGCAGCTGGACCACGGCCGGGTGCTCCAGGGCATCCTCCGATGCACAGCGTGTTCCCGTGCAGCGGGTGGCCTGGGAGCTCTTGAACCTTGTCCCTGGGCTGCGGTGGCTGGAGGCTTCGCCATGCAGCCCCTGGTCCCTGCAGTGTTACCTGAGTTTTCACTTTCATTCTTCACCCTTTAGGTTTTAGAGCGGTCTTTGAAAAAAAACCTAAAGACTTAAATGAAGAATCAAACTGCACGTTTCAAATGTTTGTATGTTAGGTGTGTAAAATGGTCATTTTTTGGAGGTTTATTTGCATGCATGTGACTGAATCAGGAGCCTGCTCTGTTGGGTGGCCGGTTGGGGCATGGGGTAACTCATCTGTGTGTCTGGGGGAGGTGACATCCAGCCTGTCTGGTGTCGTCATACCCGGATAAAAACTTTTCCTGCATAGCTTAGCTCACTTCCATGGACTGCCCTGTCTTCCTGCAGGAACGTCCTTCACGGCGGGCTGTGCTAGCCCAGTATGATTGTGCACCTGCCTTCACGTGGTGCTGCCGTCGGTCCCTCTGAAACCAGCAGCACACGTACTTCTTCAGGCTCAGTCGTCGCCTCCGTTTCCAGAAAAGCTAGAAGATAAGAAAAGTTGTATACAGTTTTCTGGCTGAAGCAACACGGCAGAGAAGTTACAAAACCTGAGATGAGAGCGCCTGTCGCGTGGCGGCACAGAGCCGACCTCGCTCCTCAACAGCCTGCAGAGCGAGAGTGATGCAACTCGTCGGGGTGAAACACAGCGCTCCCGTAACCGAGCTCGAAATCGGGAAAGCCAAGGGGGAGGCCGTGGGGCAGGTGCTGGCAGCTGCACAGTGTGCAGGCAAAGCCCTGCTTGCCCATGCAGGCAGCGAGTCTGTGCTGCGCGGCCAGGGCTGCGCTGCGTGGTGTTGGTGGGCTGACAAAAAGTAATGGAAAGCGCCAACAGGTGAGCTTCGAAGGCTTTGAACTTCTCATTTCTTAACAAACCTCCTGGAGGGCAGCTCGAACTTGCTAGCGACCGTGTGTTGATGTCCGAGTGCTGCCTGCTCCTTCCCCATCGCTGACTTCTCAAGATGCGAGTGCCTCTTGCTGTGAAGCCCCAGCTGGCTGCAGCCCTGTTTTTTGCAACCTTTTCCACAGCTTTTGTTGTTACTGCAATCAATATCTGTCTCTCTCTGCTTCTGCTTTGACACGTAGTGATTTTTCTTTCTGTGAAGGTTTCTGAGTGATCTAAATTGAGGAAGGGGTGGATCGCTTACAGACGCAGCACCATTTCAGATGTGAGAACAACTATTTTGAGGTAGTATTTTGAGGTTTGACTCAACTTTAGCAGCTTCTCTGCAGGGAAGGCTGGATTGATAGTCAGAAGTGGTAGCAGGTCAGGTAGTCTATTTTTAGAAGTGCCGTTTAATTGTCTGATGTGATTCTTGCAGCGCTCATAGCTGGATGGTTAGTTATCTTCTGTCAAAGTTCGTTAGTATAAGCCAGGTCTTATTGCGTACTTGTATTTATTAAATAATAGATCCATTATAGGGTCTTGGATCTTTATCTGATGTGGTTGGGAGGGAGACAAGTGGTGTGATGAAGCGCTCAGTATCTCTGTATTTTAACGCCAAAGAAATGCTACAGAGTTCTTGTAAATCAGTCTTCTGCGCTTCTCCCCCCCGTTATCGTGTGGGCACTGATGGGTTCAGATAGCATCTCTGCGCTGGGGAGGCTGCGCCGAGGACCTGCTGCAGCTGATGCCTGCTGGCAGGCTCTGCTGCCCTCCTTGCCTGCTCCATCTCCGTTGCACTTACTGGATTTGGTTTCATGCTCTCATACTCCATCTCAATTGCATAAAGGAAACGTTCTCTGCAGCGGAGAGGCCTTTAACTAAATGCTTTTTATTCATGTAAGCTAGTGATTAAAATGCTCTCGCTCTGCCTTGCTCCCGTGCTCCGTAATGGGTGGTTTTGGTGTATAAGGAGCCACTAGACCGGCCCGGCAGCCTGCGTGGGTGTCAGTGGGTGTACGGAAGNGGTCTCCGTGGGTTATGCTTCCCCGGGGGGAGGACTGAAGCAGCCCTGTTCCTGCCAGCTGCTGTGCGTGTGGGATGCCCGTGTACGCTTACAACAATGCACTCTTCTCTTTCTAGCCTTTGAGACCTGTTCCTGTGGGTATCACTCTGCAAATGGATGTCTCAGCATTTATTTGCATAGCATTTCCATAACACCAGCAGCGCTGTTCAGTGACGGCGAAGCGTTTAGGTCCTCCCCGGTCGCTGGGAGTTGCAGCAGACCTGGCTAAGGCATTGCTTCTGGACTTGGGAAACACTGTGAGCTCAGATCCCTCTTCTGCCATAATCTGCCTGTGTGACCTCGGTGTCTCTTAGTCTTGGTGAGCAAATTACACTCCTACCTCTACGAGAGAGAGTGGGAGGATAAATATATTAACGGTAGCAAGGTATTTGGCTGACCTACTCCTCCTTGCTCATCCTGCACAGACTGGGGATGGCACTTCATTTCTGTTGCTGGTTTGACATGCTGTGTCCAAGTCACCATTTGTTCGGTCTTGTACAAACACTGCTCTTTGCCCTCCACCCCTTGGTGGGTTGGTAATGGCTTCAGGTGTTCCCTCAACCGAAGCATGACTTCTGCAGTCTGCGAGGCTGAAGTAAAGCTCTCAAAATTCATCTCCTGATCTCTGTTGAGGAATGCAGTCCCCGGGTAGTGAAGCCCTGACTTTTCCGTTGGTATACGACTCATTCTTAGTACAATCTGCTGCAGAAGATGGGAGCCAACGTACTGGGGTTGTGTGCTGCGTCCCACTGATGCAGTTGGTTTTGTTTAGGGTCTTGAGTATGTTGGAACATGCTGGCTTGAGTGAATAGTTTTAATTAGTTACATTCTTAGGCTGTAGTTTACTGTGCTGACTCACTTCCAGCTCTGATAACTTCAACACATGACTTCATATCAAGGCAGAAGAACAGAAATTAAAAGAAGGGAAGATGGCAGCGCACAGGCTTGGGGCAGGCTGTTCCTGTGGGCTTGGTTTTGGGGAAGCTGAGGTCAGGCTGCACTCGGGGCAGACGGCAAGCGGGACTGGGCTGGAGATGAAGGAGATCCAGCGACAGCATGTGTCTGCTCCCCAGACCTGCAGAGCGATGAAGAAAAGGCCTCCAGCCTCTATCCAATCCAGAAGTGCGGTGTTCAGCTTGCTCTTGGTTTTCCCCAGTCCCTGGGGCAAATGCAGCGCTGTGGCTTGGCGAGGGCTTTGGGAGCCCAGCTGCCCGTCGAGTGCATGCCCTGCCGGGGCCGCAGTTCTGCCGTCACCCGTGGGAGAGCAGGAAGCCGCCGCAGCAGAGCAGTGCCAGGCACTGCACCCCGAGAAGTCCCCGTGCATGCCCTGAAGCATTATCTGTAGTATCGCTTCCCCAAAGCTATTTCTGAAGCCTGGAGGTTCTCACTAACCAGCGTGAACTTCTTTTGCTTCGTGTCTGGCAGAGCTCGAGCACTAATGCTGTGGTGTGACAGTGTATCCTTTGCAGGGTCCTGCTCATCCTTGCTCCAAGGAGGAGTTTTTGGAGGCAGGAGTAGTGGCTGCGCTGGCGGTCGCAGGCAAGGTGTCAAACGGCTGCAGTCGGCAAGCACGGTGAAGCCTGGACGCCCCACGCCCAGCTGCTCTCTGGTCTTGCTCCTGGAAATCCTGCAGTAAAAGGGAAGTGGCTGGCATATGCTCGCTCTTTGGTGACTGATGTTTGAAGCCCATAGTTATTCCCCTGGCGAGCGGTCAGGATCCTTCCCTTTGCAGAGGACCTCTGTGCTGTGCTCAGCATCTCCTTGCTGCCGTGTGTGGTTTCTGGCTCCGAGTTGTCTATCCTCTTCCTTCCGTGCTGGAGCACTGTTCTCCTGGATCCTCCCCGTCAGTACCATGGGGTTCTCCACCTTTGCTTTCTGAACTGGGGCGTCAGGGCCAAATTAGAGTTACCCTGTTGTGATAAAGCTTCCTGTGAGAGTAGTTCAGGACTTGTAAGCCAAGCCTGTACGTCTCCGTAAGGGCCCAGCGATGGCTGGTACCCCGGGAGCAGCCTGCAGGAGCTCCACGCTTTCTCCATCCTGTGCTCTTCTGCTGTCTTATCACGCTGCTGTAGGGCCTTTCCTCTTTGCTCTACACTTGCTCAGTTTAAAAACAAGATGTTGATTGCAGTGCTGACCCCCAGCTTGCAGCCAGGGCTGGAGAGCTGCTTTGCTGGTGTTGCTGTGCCGCTCTTCGGTTGGCAGCAAGAGCTTTCCAGTAGCCCATCTCTGCCCACTGGCGAGACAAGGCAGCAGCTCCATCCCCAGCCCTTCTGCAACCTCATGAAGTCTTTGACTGTCGTCTCTCCTGTGATGCTCAAAGGAGCAAGTCCCCCCAAGCTGGCGTTGGCACGGAGGGTCGGTCGGGGCTGTGCTGCTGGGAGGCACGGGGGGCCCCGCTGCGGCGGGGAGCTGTTCTCCGGCACTGCGGCACCATGGAGGATGTTCGCGAGTGGGAAGGCTGGAAGGGGGAGAAGCTCGTTGCTGTTCCTCCTAATTGCTCTCCCACTTCTGTACTCGAGTGAGCGAAGAGCTGTCTTGAGCTGCGTCCCTGGGGACGCTGCCTGGTTCTGTCATCCCCGGCAGCTGCACCGGGACCGTCCCCGCAGTCAGTCCATTTGAAAGGCATCCTTCTCTGTTTTGACTCGGTCCATCTTTCCTTTGACGTGAGAGCGATCCATCTGCCTTTTGATGTGGTGGAGGATGCAAGGGCTGTAGTGAAACCTCCCGAGCGGGGGCGAGAAGCGCTCAGGACTGTTCCCATCGGCGTTGATGAGCAGCGGGATGGCGTAGGAGCAGGACTCGGTCCCCAGGCGTCAGGTCCCTCTGCCCACCCGTGCAGGAGGCTGGGCTGCCCACCCCGGCCTCTCCCCTGCAGCCGGGGGTCTGTGTGTGGGCTGGGGTACGAGCACCGGCTGCTGTGTTTGTCTCTGCTCCCACGAGGCTGCACTTTTCGTATGGAAATCTGATGTAGCAGCCGAAGTTTCAAGTGCAGAGGACGAGATAACTATCCATGCTTGGCAAGAGAAGTTAGTTCTCTAGAGCATGTCAGCTGAGCAGCATTAGTTTGTGGTGAGTCCTTTTTAGGCAAGGAAGGTCAAAATACTGCCCTTGAGGGGAAGTTTCTGCTGCAGCCCCCAGAAGGATGGCAGCTTTGGCTACTGCTTGCTCTTTTGAGGGTTTTCTTTTGGTTTTTTGGGTTTTTTTTCTTAAAGAAATCCTTGCTCCAGACTTGCTACTAGAAACTGGTAATAAAATTTGCAGGAGGTTTGTCTGGTAGAAGGTGTGGGGGTGTGCAGGAAGAGCTCCCTTGATCTGCGTGGGTGGCTGTAAGTGGTCTGGGGTTGCATAAAGCCTCTTGCGCTGCAATCCTGAGGCTGGGCTTTGAGGTGGAAACCCGGATTTCGCTGAGGCAATGGTTTGGGGCTGCCCTGTAATGAAGCTGCATGGCAGCGTGCAAACCCAAGTAGGCTCTGCTAGTGCTGAGGCTTGTCAGGTCCCAGAGATGGGTACGATGGAGCGAGGGCTCTCCATGGGCACGTCTCTCGCCGTGCAGAAGCACTCCTGCAGAAGGAGCGCTTCTATCGAGGGAGTTGAAGGTTGTGCCAATATTAACGTGATGCCGTTGCATGCAGGAGCTGGGTCAGTCCTTTCAAAATCAGCATTGTCTAACCTGCCTGCAGCTCTTAAAATCTGCTGCATCTTTCCTTCAGTGTGCTGGGCTGATTGGAGCTTGCTTGCTTTTGTATGAACCTGCAGTCCTGAATCTGCTAAAGCTGATCCTCGAAGCAAGGTTTCAGTGGCCTCTTTGGCAGCTGAAGGTGAATGGTGAGGTGTTGTCTCCCCAGGTGTCTCGTCTTTGCAGAGCTGCAGGTAGCACAGCAGAACTGTGCTCCTGTCTCTTTGCAATCAGACATGCCCAAACCCAAACCTTTACGGCACAACCTTTGAATCTTTTTCAAGGAGCTCTGTCCACGCTTGCGTGGAAAGCATTTGCAAGGAACAGGGGTGCTGCAGGAAGGAAAGCCTCCGAGTCCTTAGGCATCAGATTGCTGGAGACACTTGGTGCTTCCTATGTGGGTAACTCCAGCGGGACGTTGGCATATCAATTTGGTGTGGCCACGGCCCAGCGTGGGGCTGGCGCCACCACCGCTCCGGTGTCTCTGGTCACTGGTGCGGTTCTTGCTCTGCAGCCGTGCAGAGGTGAAACTCCCGTGACCGTGTTTGAGAAGCGCGTGCTAAAATTATGGCAAGCTCTTGCCCTCATTGCACGTACAGCAGCCTGTCTTCTGATGCACATAACTCCCCTGTGCCATATGGATGCTGCTGCAAACCCTTACAGCACTCAGCCCTTGGTATAGGGGGACAGCCGAGCTCTTTGTTCTTCACTCTGTTAGAAGCTTTTTGGTGGTTTTACCAGATCTGCTCTGTATGACTGAGAGAGAAATTAGCCAGAATTGCTTATTTGTGTGTCAGACTTTGAAAAAGTGAGTGTGGTGGGGAGCATATTTGTTGGGTCTTTTCAGTGTTGCTGTGCAATGATGTCAGGTCACTCTCAGTATTGAGCTGGCTGAAAAATGAATACCTAAATCTAAGAGGAGCGGTGAGCCTGAAGAGTTGCATTGCGTTCTCATGATTACTTTTGGATTAAAAGGAGCTTTTTCTGCTCCAGTCACCTAGGAAATTTCACCTGAAAATTGACTTCAGGCTGATTCTGCTGAAGATTAAGATTGGCTTTTTTTCTGGTCTTTGTATCTGTAGAAATAATGATGCCTAAGCACCATCTTACTGGCTGGTCAGGAATTCACTAGAGAGTTGATAATTCCCCAAAGGGAATGTTCGTACGCTGTGACTCTTGGTTCTTGTATGCCCACCTGGATGCTTTTTCCCCTGGAGAAAATTACCGGTTCAGCGGTGGTTGAACACTTTCTCCTCCTTGCAGATGCCACCGGCCCCTCTGTTCATTCTGAGCTATCAGAGCACATCTTTAAAAAGTAGCTCGCTTGTACACTGAAATTCCTGCAAGACCAGGCTGTGCTTTTTTCTTGGAGACTTCTGCTAACACCCGGCCTCCCCCGAGCCCTGGGATGCAGCATCGGCCGTGCCGGGGCTGCGCGGTGCATGCCACCGCTGCCGGATGCAGCCGCCCCATCAGGGCGGCTTCTCGGGCCCTCTGGGTGATGGGTTATTAGCAAAAATCTGCATGCGGCATACCCATCCGCCCGTGCTCCGCCAGAGCCATCGCAAATGCTGCCGTTGCTACGGGAACGGGCATTCTTGGGTTAGAAACCTGATTTAATTCGCTCTTCTCCTCCCCGCTCCCTGCTAGTTAAGACACTCAGATGGATTTTAAGTTGCGAATATAATAGTTTTTCAGGTTGTGCAGGGAGTTCAGGAATATCTTTTGCTAATGAAAGAGCTGCCTGAACTCNACCTAGTATCAAAAGCAAAGTTTACAAGCTCAGTGTTCCTCGGGGCTGCTCGCTATGCCACCTGCATGGATAATTAAGACCTTTCAGGTTGCCATAGAGAGTAGTTTGGCTTCCAATGTTGCATCAATTGGTATTTGGGAGATTTTTCTTTAAAACTGCATGAGCTGGGAATGCTGTCTCTGTAAGGTGCACCGGTGGCAGGTACCGAAGGGGAGGGCGTTAGCACGCCCTGTAACTTGCAGGGTGGAGGTGATGATCAAAACTCTAGCTATTCCTTTACCTCTGGTGTTTTTTAACAAATATTGTCCAGAATGTTCCTTTCTCGCTAGAGGGACTTCAGCAGCCTGCTCAAGGAGTAACGGGATTTTATGTAGGCCAAATCCTGGTCTTACCATGGAGCAAGCAACTTCAGAGGAATTGTTCCTCAGTTACATCAGCCCAACTGAAAATAATCCGGCCTCTTGAACTTGGCACGCGTGAGCAGGCACTACAACTTTAGAAGAATAATACTGTAAGGGGAATTAACCTTCAGTGCTGAGAAGTTGTTTTGTTCTGCTCCTGGGAGCTTGCTTACCCCCTCTTGCTTTCTAAGGCCCGCCGTTAGTGGTAGTGGCTCGTTTAGGAGGTGATGAAAATCACGCGTGTGTGTTGGGACCACAGCTCCAGAGCCCTGCCCTGAGCCCTGCTGCACTTGACAGGGCTTAGCCACTTGCTCTGGCTGGTTTGGGAACCTGCAGCACTGAAAGAGCAGCAGCAAAAAGCATTTTTGTTGAGTTATTAACTTTATAGCAAAGAGCTTCTCTCAAATGACAGTCCCTGCATGTTGATGGTTTCCTTGCAGTACATCCCGGGATGCGAAATGGAACAGCAGTAAGAGCAGCGTGGGGCTGTAGCAGTCGGGGATCTGGCGGGGAATGGGGGCTGTGGGCATGTGGACACTGACCTCGGAGGAGAAAAGGCTCAGGCAGCACCGAAGCCTGGTTTTAGTCGCCTCCTTTTTACTTCTGGGTACTACTGGGTGGTCGTGTAAGCCTTGTAGCTCTCTAAAGCTGTAGCCTGTCTGCGGGGGGATCGGTGGGTGGTTAAATGCGTGCGAGGTACGCGTTGCTGTGAGCTTGGCTGCGTGCTCGTGCAACGCAGCCGTAGGGACTGCGCCAGCGCAGAGGGGCACTCGCACGAGGGGAGCGTGGCGCGAGAGCTCCCGTCTGCAGGTTGAAGTTGGGAGCCCGGAGCGAGCCGATGCGGTGGGAAGAGCTGCTTGCTCAGCAAAGACAAAGCCTCTGGAGCCTGCTGCCTCTTGTCCCCGCCGGCTCGCGCAGGTGGCGACGCAGCAGGTCAAGCAGTTGGGGCCTCTCTTGCACGAGAGGAGCACGCAGCTCCCGCTCGCCTGTCTGCCTGCTCCCCGGGCGCTCGGGGCTGCAGAAGGAGGGGTAATTCCATTAGCAATATGAATATGCTGGGTTCAGCCTTTGCCATCCAAAATAGTATTATAATGAAATAGAATTATAATGTAATTGTTATTAATGGCACCGAAGTTGGAATAGGGCTGATGCAGGCAGGCAAGTGTCATGTTGGGCAACAGCTGAGCAGCAGTGCCCCAGTGATGATGGAAGGGGAGGAAGATCCTGGAGCTGCTAAAGGAGGAAGGATGATGTGACACAGAAAAACATGCAATAAAGAAGGGGGTTCAACCATCTAAATATGCTCTATTTGAGAACCACATTTGCAGCGAATTAGAATTCAGGCAGGGTGTAAAAGAGATGAATTTTTTTGGGAAACACCTTTTTGTGGGTGTGTGTTTGATGTTCCCCGGAGTCTGAAGGGCAGAGAAGTGCTTCCCTGGGGGCGGCTGGCAAATGAGTTTGCTGTCCTAGGCTGAACCTGCTTCCTCTCCTGTAGCTCCAGTCTCCATAAATCCCAAGATAAATAGTCTGCCTGGTATTTAGCATTTTATGGAGGGACCCTATTGAAGCTTGAAGGGCTGCATGTGGGGATCTCTGGGGTCTTTTACAAATTTGACAGGCTGCCCGCTGTTTGGAGGTGGGAGCAGCCAGGAGGTGCAGGAGGAAGGTGAGATGAGCCTGCGGTCTCCTGCGTTACAGGGCTCCCGTGACGGGGAAGGCTGGGAGAGGTGATGGGAGGTGTGCTCGCACGCCGTGCTCTGGCAAAACTTCAGGGGGGCTTCAGAGGGGCTGTTTACAGCCGGGAGGTCCGGAGTGAAGAACCAGGAGCCTCTGCAGTTTGGGATGAGTGAGTCCTGTGTCCGGCATCCCTCGGCACTCCCTCTCCGGCTGCTGAGGCACATGCGTGAGGGTGGCCCGGGGCAGTGCGGCTTGGGCAGCAGGTTGCTTCTGGGGCTGGTGGGGGTCGGGGCAGCGCCGCGGACTCCCGGAGAGCTTCGCAGCGAGGAGCAGGCTCTTTAACCGAGCCTCTGCAATATGTTGTTGCTGTTTATATAAAAATAACAAACCTTTCCAAATATTTATTACTATATCATGTGCTGAGGAGCGGGTGCCGTGCATTCAGAAATGGAAAGCCGCCCCCAAGCAGCTGCCAATCTCCAGTGAGGCTGAATCTGAGATGCAGTTGACATGGCAGGGTGGGAGCCAGCAGCTGGGGGCCGGGAGCAGTGCTGCCCCGGGAGCAGCCAGCGGTGAGCCCGGCCCCGCTGGGGCTGTCGGTGCTCTTCCAGCCCAGCCCCGGCCCGCAGGGTGCTGGGGAGCAGGGTGGGCTGGTGAGGACCCTCGGGGTGGTTGAGCATGGCAGCGTGGTGCAGGTGCAAGGGAGAGGCTGGAAGGCAGTGTGAAGGGGGGGGTTTAAAACGAGATCTGCTTGGAAAGGCACCTCTTTTAGGGGTTTTCTCACCCCAGACTCTTCAAACAGACACAAGTTTGTGTTTGCAATAGCATTTGGGTGGCTTTGCAGGGAGCTTCGAAGGCAGCATGGTGGGAGAGCATCCCTCGGCTGCAGGGAGCATCTCTCGTTGTGCAGCCACGTGCAGCAGCTCCCTCCACTTCACCACCCCGAGGTGGGTCTCTGCCCACCAGCTCCAAGCCTGACCAGTGACTGGACATTGTGTATCTGCCTCTTCGTTCGGCACCAAAAATTCTGGGCAGCCTTTAAGCTCAAAGGAGCGGTATTCTTCCTGCAGGGGTATGCAAGAGGCTGCTGCACAAAGCAGTTTTGGGGACACTGCTGTGACTTTCCCTGGGCTCTGCAGGTGCTGGGAGGTGTTGCAGGATGTCCAAGATGGCTCGGTGGGGTGATGCTGCAGTGATGCTGCACCGTACGCTCCTGCAAGGAGAAGGGGAAACTTCAGATGACTCAAAGGAAGATTGCCTGGAGGTGGGGTGGGATTTTTTGATCCGGCTGCTGCTGCTCATCTTCCTGCCCCGGTGAGATGGCCTGGCCCTATAGCATGTAAGCATGTCACAGGTAGAGGGTGAGCATCTCTTTTTCTGATGAAGGTCAGGTTTTTATTCCAAAAATCAAACTGAGGGACAGCACGGCAGATCTTGGCGTGCAGCCGTGGAAATGCCGGCTGAGCATGGTGGAGGAGCTGATGTGTCGGAGCCGGCGTGCGTCTGTCAGGCTGGCGAAGGCAGGCACACAGGCTGGGGGCTGCTGCTTGCTCTGTGAGCTGGTACGGCGACTTCCAATGAGTTACTAGAAGCTTCTGTTCGTTCCCCCCCCTCCCCCCCAGCTCCACAGACAACTTCTTATGGCTCAGCAGAGAGGTTTCTCTCTTTTTATCCTGCGTAGCAAAGAGAAAACAGGAGAAGAGGCCAGTGTGAACTGGAGAGACTTGCTGAGGATACACAAGCAAAACTCAGCCCGGTATTTCTGAAATTTGCCCTATTTCATTTCTATAAAGTACTACATAACAGCTGGGAGAAATTTCAAGTGAGCTTAAAGATATTTATTGTTCCATTTTGTATCTTACGTATGGCTCTTTCCCCTTCATTGCTTTATTAAAATAAACTGAATGTAAAGCTGCCTGTGGGCCAGCCGGTGATGGCCCGCATTTATTGTGCTGAGGATGGTGTGGATGCTGTGCCAGCTGCAGCAGCACAAACTTTGTATAAAATGACACCCCTCAGCAAAGAGGTTGCTCTGTAAAACACCTGGACTTCCAGAAGGCAAGCCACGGCAGTCCGCTTAGAGGGGCTGGCAGTACATAGGCTTTGTGCAAGGCTTACGGAGGCCAGTGTGCTGGGGGATAGGCTAAATTGCTTGTCCAAATTTCATTATAAATGCAAATGGATTCTTTCACTGGGACAGAGTCGCATTAGAAAGTAGGCCATATTGTAAACATTAATAAAGTCATATTGGCCAGCAGGGACGTGGATGTGGAAAGTGAACCAAGAAAGCTTTTTGCAGAGCTCCATGTAAATAAAATGACTCTTCTCTTTTTCTGTTCTCCTCCTCTGAAAGCTGGCAACCTAGAGAATGTTTTAATTGAGCACAGTGGCATGTAATTGTACAGGACCGTTGCCCAAGAGCAAATTTAATTCACAGCTTGATGAAGTTTTGTTAGTGAAGCAGAAGCCAAGCATACTGGCCACTTAGAGCTAAAGCAAAATTCACCTAAACAGTATTGCTTTAAAAACCAAAAAACAAAACCACTAAGCAGGTGTGATTTCTTCCTCCCCCCCCAACGTGTTTTAAGACGCTTCCCTTAACATGATACTGCAGGTAGTGTTTGATTCATGCTTTCTCTGCTGACCTTGGTCGAGTGCTTTTGCACCTCTGCGCTGTCGGCTCTCCCTGGCCATCATGTCTGACAAGTTTCTGAGTGCGTCCTACCTGGTGCTGAATCCCAGATCTTCCCTCGGGAAACCTGGGGCAGGGACAGATGCATCCCAGGGACGGAGCTGCCCCGCTCCCTCCCATAGCAAGGTGACTCCTCCAGCCTGTGCTGCACTGTGCACCGCCTGTCTTGTAGCATCAATAAAAATCTTGCTTTAAATGGCTTTGGCTGGAGAGAGAGGAGCGAGCAGACACAGTAAATCTACATGTTGGAAATGTTATTTTAATATCTTATCTGTATAGCATCAAAAGGAGTGCCAAGTACACTAGAGATCTTGCCAGCTGCAGCCCTTTGAATGTCTTAAAGGCAGTAATGTTGCTGTGTAATAACATACAGTGCTCCAAACTGTCATGAGATAACGGCCTGTTTTCAAGGGAAGAAGAACAACAAAAAACCAGTTGTAATCTACATCCTTTCCTGCAGCAGCGTAGCTGTGGTGTGTGGGGGCTGGAGTGTGGTAGCGCTTGTCTTGCGAGGGTCAGCACTGAGGGGTTTTGCCGTTTGCAGCGCTGCTGGCAAGCCTCTCCTGAGAAGTGAACATTCATCTCCTGGCTGCAGCCGAGGCAAGCCTAGGAAGGCACTTGACACCGTGGCCAGCATCCTCCCTCGGGTGAGACTCAGCTTCATGCCCCACGTGCTGCTCTGCATTAGCAAGGTGCCAGGTGGTCCCAAAGCCCCACGGGGTCCAGCGCTGGGCGACTTGCTGCGGGCAAACCCTCAACCCTCATTCCCTGGCTGGACCCGCAATCGGCATTAGCCCCGTCCTGCCATGCCAGTCCCTGCTGCCCCAGCTCAGCCGGGATCTGCCTCGCTGGCAGGACAAGCACGAGGAGAACCGAGGTCTGGGCAGGAGTTGGGCTGAGCATCCTCCTGGATGGCAAAAGACTTTCTGCCCCCGGCACCGTGTGCTGCTGGAGCTGCTGTGCTCTCGCCTTCCGCTCACTAAAGCTGGTTTTTTTTTTTTCTGCAGAGGAAGTGGCTGGATTTCTTATCAGCAGTCCCCATTGGCAGCACACGGAGCAGGAAGCCTGTGAGACCTCCCAAAATTCCCCCGTGGAGTTGGGGACTGAGCAGGCTTGTAATAAGGTGGAGAGCAGGTTACGGATGCTCCAGCCATCATTACTGGGGTGCTCCATCCCCCGGTCTCTGCTTTCTGCAGCCCTTGGTGCCAGTCCCTGTGCAGGGGGTACGTTCTGGAGAGGTCTGACCGCAGGGAGGGTGAGGTAGTTGCTGGAGCAAAAATGGGGTTTTGCAGCTCCGTGCCCAGCTCTGTCTGTGCCCGATTTATGCCAGAACTGGGCAAATCACTGTGTTTGTTGTGGTGAGACCTGTCTGGGAGGCTGCCCGGTACTGGTGGGTCCCTCTGAGGGCTCCTGCTCCACCAAACTCAGCCTCCCTTCGCAGGGGCCCCTGCGGGCATCCGTCTGTCTCTTGGGCTTTGGCTCTGCTCAGGCAGCCCTTGACCCCTGGCACTGCTGTTTGGTCTCGTGTGAAAAGGCCTGTGTTTGATAAATGGCTTTTTTTCCTTGATTGGAAGTTTTCCAAATTATTAGGGTTTTTTTGTGGGTTTTTTTGCCTGCCCTCCTCACCAGCTTGCCTTTTCCCTCCTGGTGGGAAGAAAGGGTTTAATGTCAGCAGAGCTCTGAGGCTTTCCAAGGAAATCGGCTGTCCCAGGACAAACCCTGTGGGAGTTTCTCCATTTCACAATACAAAATGGGACTCGAAGTGCTGCGGGGAGAAGGGAGAGGGAAGAGCGGTGGGGAGAGGCCGCGACTTCAGCAAGGGGTTGGCATGGCCTCATTTCCCATTTTTATGGGCACATTAGGGAAATGTGGCTTAGGTGAGTGTGTGAAATAACTTCCAGTACGGTGCTTCTGGTGGGATTTCCCCTGATGGATGGGGAGTCGGTAGGAGACTGGAAGTCTGTGCGGCTGGGAAGGGCTCTTGAAGGAGGCTGCTAATAGCTGGTGTCCCTTCCCTCGCTCCTCTTCCCTGACAGCTTGGCACGTGCACTGAAGGATCAGCCCTCTGCCATGGGGTTAACAGAGCGCCTGGCGCAGGCACTGTGTTTCCAAAACAGCAAATTGTCCTTGCAGACGGTCTCACTGCGACCCGCTGTGCCGAGGATGCTGTCCTGTCTCGTGGCATGTCCCCTGGCACGCTGTGGATCCAGCGGGTTTGGCAAAGGCACCACGGCACTGCCGCTGGGCTCGGGAGCCTTCGGCAGAGCCATTTTGTGGGAGCCTTGTCCATGGCATCTCATACTCCAGCGTGTGCTTTCTTGTTAACATCCAATTTGTGTGTCTGTTACGTAAAGTCGGAGCTGCTCGCTGCTTCAGAAGAGCCTGAAGCTCCTTCATGTCTGCTGGGGCGCTGGCTGGTGACCACGTGCTTTTTGTGCTCTCCCCTCCTGGCTCACAGGGGTGATGTTTGTGGTACGGGGCTGGGAGCCGAGTCCGGGCTGGCAGAGGGCTCCCCGGGCACACGGACCCCAGCGATGCACAGAGGACGCTGTGCAGAGGTTGGAGTCGGCCCGGTGCATCGCCGGGACAAGCCTGCAGCCAACCTGGTGGGCAGGTTTGACAACGGCCGTTGGTTTGAACAGGATTTGGAAAATACGAACAATTTGTTCCTAACGAGCTTCCCGTGAGTGATTCCCCCGCAGATTCTGGACAGCGAGCGTGCCTCCGCTCTCTGCAGGATCGTGGGGCGTCTGTGGTCAGGCCAGTGCAGCACCAGGACAGGCAAGCTCTGTCCCTTCCTTGGCCACAGACCTGACGTGGCTCAGGACAAATCCTGTCTCCAGACTGACAGACAGTGACAGCACAGACCAACAAGACAAGCAACCTCCTGGTGTGCGTAGCAGGGCCTCGACTGCCGCTGGAGACCCCGGCTGTGGCTCTGCTGCTGCATTTGCTAATTATAACCTGACCCATGGACTGGCCCCAGGGCTCCACTGCCCACCCTGGGGAGATGCCCCGTGGAGGGGGCCGGTGACAGCCCTGAGGGATGGTGGTGGGTGGGAGGGGGGGCTGGGGTGCAGGTCTGAGCCCCCTCTGTGTGCAGAATGAGAGAGGAGTGGAAATTGGGTCCTGTCTCGAGCACCTGGGCGGCCACGTGCTGCGTGGAGCTGGCGGACGTGGCTGTGCCCAGAGGAACCCGGGCAAGGGGCTCCCCGCTCCGCCACCTTGTCCAGCGTTCATTGCGAGGAGGTTTGCTTTCTCTGCCTCCCCTGCTGCAGCGCAAGGGAGGGATTGAAAATGGCCTCAGAGAATTAAGCTCATTAAATTAGCAGTGTCTGCTGGGGTGAGTGGGTAAGGCGTGACAGCGAGTGAAAGTGAAATGAGGCTGCAGAGCTCAGGTTTTGCTCTTTCCTTGCTGTGTCCTCTCAGTGCACCATGTGGCTTTCGCTTGCTGCAGGTGCAGTAGCTACAGCCTCGCCTGCCTGTTAGCCTTAATAAGGTGATTGCTAATTGATCAGCGACTGGAGCTGCCAGCTGCTGCATAGTGCTTTGGTGCTCTCCTTTGCCAGCTGAAAACCTGGCTGCTGACTTACGGCGGGGCCACACGTCCTCCAGATTTGGGTTGGCAGTCTGCGACCTCGCTTCGGTCTGGTGCATCTGCAGACGCACGCCTCGGTGGGGGCACCCCCGCGTGTCACCGCAGCGAGCATTGCATCAACGCAGAGTCCCCTCCGGAGAGGGGCAGCTGCCTGCGAGCACCCGGGGGGCTGCCCGGCATTCCTCTGCTATTTGCCATGGTGCAAAGCCATGGGCTGCTGCTTTCTTAGTGGGGACCAAATGTCTCCTGGAGCTGCCCGTACTTGATGATGGGCATTTATTTGCCTGTTTGAAGATGCTGCGGTGGGGATGGAATAGCTGCTGGGGGCCATTTGGGGAGGTCCTTCAGTGGGAGCTGCTGACGGAGAGTATCCCTGCTATCGCAGGATGCCCTGCCTGCGGCTTCCCGGGGCATTTGATGCTCCTGCCCATGGTAGCAGATCTTTTTAAAGCACAGAGACAGCGAGGACCAAATAATGCTTGGTTCCCCCCCCCCATTTTAAAATAGACTTAATGAACGTGGAACCACTTCTTGATGAGTCTGTTGCTCGTGGAGGGTGGCTGCTGGCTGCCAAGCCCTGCTCGGACCCTCCTCCCCGGCTGGGTGCTGGTACTTTGGTGGCGGTGTGGGAAGGTGCAGAGTTGGGGGGGACAGGGTGGAGCGTGAGGGAAATGTGAGTCAGCAGCCGCCCGTGCAGATGGAGCTGCTGCCTCGATAACGCTGATGGAGGCTCGGCAGCACAGAGGTTAGTGCATGCTGCTGTGCTTGGACTTCAGCCCCCCGCGGTCCCTCCTCTGAACACCCTCTTCGCCGTCAGCTGCGGAGGTTTGGGACATACGCTCCTCTTATGGGAGAGCCTGTGAGGAGCAAAAACTAAAGGAAACCCCGGCTCTGCTTCAGAGCTGTTGAAGATGAGCCTGCTTTCTGCTGGCGTGTTGCAGGAGGAAGTGGTTGAAATAACAAGATAAAGTCCAGCTGGCCGCTCTCCTCTGGCTGGGGCGCGGGGGGGAGAGCAGCACGATCCCCCGGGGGCTGCGGGACCCTGCCTGGCCACGGCCAGCCACGCTGGGGGAGCAGACCGGGCTCGCAGGAGTGTTTTCTGGCTTCCCACTGCACATGAGCTGGGATGGAGCTTCATCTCCTGCCATCTGGCAGGTCCTGTGGCTGTCTCGTGGGCTTGCAAGCTCCAAAACATGCTGGCTAATGGTAGTCTGGATGAGTTGGGGAGACCTGCGTGTTGATGAGGTGGAAGTGGAAGTGCTGAAGGCCGCGCTGTGCTGTGGCCTGACCCTCTGGCACAGGTGCCCAGCAGCATGCTGGTGGCTCGCACGGCTGGGGCAGAACGTGGCATGCAACAGTCTGCGGAAGAGAAAGGCTAGAGATAAACTGAAAAGTATCTTGAGATTGTCTTGAACGCTCCCGTTTGCTTTTTTGATAGGTCGCTTGCACGGGAGGGATGTTAATGTCGGGAGCCGTTTGTGCCTGTGTTTAAAGTGCTGTCAGGGCAAATTCGTGCCTTGGGTTCCTGCCCTCTGCGATGGGCTGGTGTTGGCGAGCTCTCGGTTATTTGGGGAAACACTTTGCTGGCGGTGAGGCAGCAGAGTAAATGGTTAGCGTTTTGCTGTAGGAAACCCAGGACCGTGGCACAATTACACGACACAATTGCAACATTTCATAAATCCTACGTAGGAAGCTTCACCTGATGAGGACCCTAGCTAACTGCTGCTTTCAGTTGTACTTAAATTGATCTGTTACTGTTTCTGGGTGTTCACAAAATCCTTCAAACATCACTTTGTATGCAGAGAACAAAAACTCCCAAGATGCAGCGTGCTCAAAATAAGCCAGAGGCAGCAGCAGGGAAGTCATTACTCTTCATATCGGCCAAAAAAAAAAAAAAAAAAAAAAGTTGCTGTTGTATTCATGATTTTTTTTTTTTCTGCACTTCCTGAAAAGCAAAGGGACTGTGCAGCAACTCCGACGCTTCAGTGTAAGTCACAGGGGTCACCCGGTGCCTCACCGCAGAGTTACCAAAATTGCCGGGTTAGGCAGTCAGCGCAGGAGCTCGCCTGCGGCAGTACCCGTACGTTATGCCCACGCTGTGTTAAGTCCTGTGCGGATATAAAATGGATCCCATCCAGTGCGAGTCTTTCCTGAAACGCAGACCGGGTGGTGCGACAGGTACACGGCTGGACGGGAGGTGATCCTGGCTGGCGGAGTGAGCCCTGCTGCGAACCATGAAAGCGTGTCGGGTCTGGATGCTAGGTGGTGTATGTGATTAATATATAGAAAATTAGCTCCTTAAATGAGGTGAGAAATAAATACCTGCACCCTTCTATTGTTCTGAATAGATTTACTTTACAAATCTCCCCAAATTTGGATTAGTCTGATTTATTTAAAGCCTGTTTTTTAGAAATACACAGGGACAGAGGGGAACAGGATTACAGACCATGCTGTCTTTTTAGTGGTATATAAATGCCTCCCAAACTTTGCTGTGCAGTAGCTCTGTGTTCGTGGTCTACTCTTGATGTTGTCTTGGTCAAAGACCTTAAATTCTTCACATTTGTAGGGCCAGTTTTGAACTCCAGCCCTTGACGCACCTGGTTACAGGTTTCTGGAGGTAACACAAGTGCTCACGAGTGCTGCCGGAGGGTAACTGGGAAAGAAGAAACAACATTTCTGGCCAAGGGTGCTTGAGAAATTTCTCACCCGTGTATGGGCTTAGCTCTGTACCCTAAAAAGGCTATCTAAAGGAAATGAGTGCTTTATCTTGCAATGTGTGCTCAGCATAAATTCCTCTTGCTGTAGTCTTCAGGAACAAAAAGCAGCTCAGTCTCTTTCTGGATCTCCAGTGCCATGGAAACTTAATTTGGATATCAGAATTATGAAGCCTCTTGGCCAGAGGCTTACGAGCACAGTGAAATTCTCACTCTGCTTTGACTTCCATCTATGCGTTTCAACGTGCCGCGGGTTCAGGAGGAAGACGCAGTCTGTTGGGAGCACACCCGCACCCCGGGACACCGTGGTGCCTTGGGGCACTTGGTGCGGGGGGGGCGCCAGTGGGAGAGGATGGTTACAGCTCAGCTACTGAAACTTCTTCATCATAGGCATGGGGCTGGCACCTGATCCCATCACCCTGACGTGCTCTGAATGTATGCAAATTCCATGATTTATAGAGGAAACTGGTTTCATGCTTGCCGTTTGTAGATAAGGCTCCTTAATCCGCTTGCCTGAGCGAGGTGTCCCTGTTCCCAGGCTGGAGCCACCTGTATGGTTGCTTGCCCATGGCTTCTGGTGCACCACTGGGGCTTATGTGACACCAGCTCTTTCAGGCAGATAAACCCGTAACGTTCCTGAAACGGATCTGTGCAGATCCCGTTGCCTTCGTAGGACTTTGAGTAGCAGCCGCCCCTGCAGATCCTGCTGAGGTTCACGAAGGGAACTTACAGAAACCAGCCCACGTCTCCCTCCAGCAGCTGTGGGAGTCTCCTGATCCTCTCCGCACAGTCTGACACCCTGGTACTCCCAACAGGCTAATCCTGGGTCTGTAGCGTTTGAACGACATCTTTTGAGAAACTGTCATTAATTTTAAATCCCATCTGTGAAAGCATCACTGGAGGTTACCCTGGTTATGTCAGACAAGCCTGACAAAGCTGCTGCTGGAGCGAACGTCTTGAAATGCTGGCGGGGCAGAGAGACAAAAAACAACGTTGTGGTCAAATGCAGGGATTTTAAAATAACCATCAGATTGAGCCGGGGCAGACAGACCGATGGTGGAAACGGGGGGCAGTCGGTAGCGAGTACAGAGGTTGGAGCGGCTTTTCACTTGATGCCACAAAGGTGGTGACGGCGCTTACCGTGGGCAGAGGGAGCGGCGCAAGGGGCTGGTGCCCACCGGGCAGCCAGCTGTGCCGGCCAGCACCAGCGCCGGGAGAGCCGGGCAGGCACCAGGCTTCAGGCAGAGCTGGAATCGGGACGAGATGCAACGAGTCGGGGGAGGTGGTGGGACGTGGCCGCGTGGCAGTGGTACGCCAGGTGATGATGCATGCACCGAGAACTGTTTAAATGCTGAAAGGTCCTTCACCAGCCTGGTGTCGCTGAAGCCTCCTGGCTTGTTTGGAGGTGAAGGTGGTGTTACCTGAGCATTGCTGCTTAATAGTTACCTTGGCCTCTGGTTTTGGAAATAAGACAATGTTCAGAATATTAGAATTTAAGGGGGGTGGGGGGGTGGATGCGAGGAAGAAAATGGGAGTGAAGTTCCCCTCTCTGTCTTGGAGATAAGTGACAAAATTCAGCTTTAACTGAGTTATATTATTAGCACTTTGGGGTCTGGGTTTTTCTCTTCCTCGAATAGGATTAATATGCTGTTACAAAAAGAAATGCATCTTTAAAGCAAGCTAGCAGCCATCTTCTAGGGCTCTGAGATGCAGTATAATAATTGGGATGATGGTGGGTTATCTGCCTCTGGGACTGCCCTCTTCTTAATGTTTGACTTGTTCTCTGGGCAGGACTGATCCTGCACGGATACCTTTCCATACTTCTACCTCCTCTCAAGAGGCTGACCCGGAGTTTCAATTACAATATTAAATTACCAGGTCACCAGAGTTAAAGTAGGCTGCCAAGTTTTTAATGATCTTCTCTTTCTTGTCATGTGTGGGTTTTTTTTTTTCCCAAGCCTCCTTTCCATCTATGCACTTTTAATTGAGACCATCTGTAATTTAACACATCACAACAGCGAGCCCAAGGAGCGAGCGAGCAGTGAGTTGTGTAACTGGTGCAGGCGAGGCAGGGTTTTAAGAAGACTCGGTGTTCATCCTCCAGGGACTGCCGCAGCTTTTCACTGTCTTCCAGCGCCTTTGTAAGAAATCCAGAACTAATTGCCAAGACTGTTTAATCTGGTCCCTCAGGGCCTTGATTAATCACAGAGTATTTATTTTTCATCTCTCGCTGGTGGAGAAGCTGAAGGTGTCGTTGGGGGGCTGGGATGGGTCCTGAAGCTGTTGTGCGTGTGTGTGTGAGCAGAGCTGGCCACAGGCACCGGTGCGTCCCCAGGGGTGTCCCCAGGGACCCAGACCCTGTCCCCTTGCAAAGGGACCAGGCTCAGAGGGGGCTGCAGCAGTTTCCTTAATGCTGCCTGTCCTGTTTGTCTAAGGTAGAAACTGAGTTTGTCCATCAGTCCTGCATCTCGAGAAACCTCTCATCTGCCTAGCCTCAGCCAGCGCCTGGGTGCTCTTGCTCCGATGCCTGCGATCCCCAGGGGAGCCGCTGGAATGTCAGTGTCCCCGCTTGCCTTGACCGTTGTAGGATGGCTCCGCAGTCCGGGAGCTGGGGCTGTCCCGCTCCCGCCCAGCACCGTCCTTCTCGCTGCCTGAGGCCGTGACGAACTTCTCTGCGTGCAATATCATGAGGCTCGTAATTTGGGCTTTTAAGAAACAGGTTAGAGGGGATGTTAACATAGAAGGAAACAAATTCCAACTTGAAAAATTACCTGTTAGTGTATCTGCAACGTGTCACCTGGCTATAATTAAAGATTAGAGAATGGCACGTTTCCCTCCCGGTTCATTCAGGGCATCTGTCAGGGCCGGTGTGTGGGCAGTTTCACGGCTGGTGCAGTTCCCCCTGGTTCTGTGCGTGGGTTTCTGCAACAGCACCTGGCACAGGGAAAAGGAGCAGAGAAGAAAGGTGTCTGCGATTCCTGTGCACTTCGTGCAGGGAAACATATTGGCGGCTTCGTTCTCATTGCTTTGAACTTCTCTGCTGGCCCTGGCTGCGTCCTGGGAGGCAGCTGGGTTTGGAGAGCGGGCGAGTGGTTCAGCGTGGTGTCCGCACGCTGCGCGGTCTGTGTGGCCGCCCCCGTTCAAGCGCTGGGGCGTGCAAACAACCTCTCCGTAAAGGTTCCCGCAGGCAAGCCCTTCTGCCAGGGGCTTTTGTTGGTCTCTTAATAGCATCCTTTGTGGTGGGACTCGGGTGTGTACCTGCCTGGCCATCCCTGCCAGCACGGCTCGGAGGAGCAGTTTCCGCGGGTTTTCTTTAGGATGCCAGGGACAAACAAGGCTGCTGGGGTGCTCTGCTCCCGAGCAGCTTTTTTGGCCCAAGCAATTTGGAGAGGAAGCAGGAGCTGGGCTGCTGCCATGTCCTGGGTGGAGGGACCCACCCTCTGCCACGTCCAACAAACCCTGCGCCAGCAAGAGCTGCAGAAGCAGGGCCAGCTGCGTTACCTGTGCTGCTTTCCTGGGCAGCCCCCCGTCCCTTGCAGCCTGAACCACCCTCTGCCCGGGCAGCCCCCCGTCCCTTGCAGCCTGGATGTGGCTTTAGGTGTTCCTCTGGCATATGCAGTGGGAGAAATGAAGATCTTTCCCTGATCCGAGCTCTAATGCTGTCATCATCCCTTTCCCTGCCCACACCTATTATATTGCCGTGGATGATTGATGTTCCTCATCCCGCCTGGCTTCAATACATTCATTGTCATGCAGAGGATGTTGTCAATTCATTACTGGTATTTCATATAAAAGCTGCAGACTTTTTTTAAATGTTTTGTTCATATGTACTCAAATCCTTCTAAAAGTGCATGGCTGGGCTCAAAATATTTAACCCCTTTAAAAAAAAAAAAAAAGGAATATTGAAGATTTCTCTTTTAGAAGTGAACAGCAGAGTAGCCTTCGTCCCCCTGCTCTTCAGCGCAGCTGCTGTGGACACTGCAGTCACTGGATTCACTTGATTTTTGTTGACAAGCTCTTACCCCGAGAAGGCACAAATTGTACCCCCCAGCTGTAGCACCTGAATGCTGCTGCTGCAGCTTGGCGTCGGATGCTGATTTTCCCCTGTTGCCGGGCTGGGATCGTGCGCTCCCTGGGCAGCCCCAGGAGGAGGGGGCAGCTTTGCTGCAGCACGGGAGGTGTTTGACCCTGCATCTTCTATAGGGTCTCTCTGCCCCCCAGGTGCAAAGGGAGCAGCAAGGCTTCCTTTTACAGTTCTGCAAGCCTGTATTTTCCTTTGTATTTTTGTATTCTTTGTATTTTTCCAAGTCCCTAAATTATGCGGGCAAGTGAGTGCCCAGAAGCATTGCTTGCACTGAGCGGAGCGGCAGGCTTCTGCTTTGCAGGTGTGCGTTGGGGGGATCTGAACGGCAGGCGCCTTTCGGGGAGTGGAGCATGAGGAAAAGTCAGTTGCTCCCGGGGCGCACGTGCGATTCCCTGGGGGAGCAATGGGTGCTGCTGCGACCACCCAGGGACCTTGCTGGGGGTCAAAGCTGCGGAGGGGGGGGCTGTGGACAGCTGACTGTGCTTTGAACTCCCACTTTGTCCGCCACATCCTCTCTCTCCCGAGGACCGAGGGTGGGTGTCACCACTGATGGTCGGAGCAAAACTTGCATTGGGGCGTGCTGAGTTCATCTGGCCCTTGAGCGTGAGAAACTGGAGGAACTCAAAGAGCAGACAAGTCATAACTGGCTTACAAGGAAAGGGCACAGATAAATGATAGCCACACAGCGAGCGCGGGGTACGTGGGAAGGATGGGGATAGTTATGCTGCTACCTGGAGTGTCCTGCCCATGTTGTGGCAGCGTGGGCGGTGGTGTGGCGAGGGGCGTGGGCAGCAAGAGTCTCGTCTGCTGGAGGTGGTGAAGGGCTTGGTGGCTGCATCCCAGCCAGTCTGGGTCTTGGAAATCGGGCGGGTGCTGCCACGCTGAGCCATGGGAGGGAGATGCTGTGGAAATGCAGAGGAGCACCAGAGCGTGCAGACAGCACAAGCTGAAAGGCTCGGTCAGCCGTGAACTGCAGGAGGGGAGGAGGAGATGACAGTGTCTGCAGGAGCCTTCCAAAATACCCAGCCTGAGGCAGCACGAGGAGCAGCCCAGATCTTGCCCACAAAACCTCTCGGCACCTGAATGCATTTTCCTCCCCATCCTGGGGAGTCCTCAAACTTGTAATTCATGGAGGAATCAGGGACGGGGTGAAGCCGGGCTATCACAGCCCAGGCTCTTGCCCAGCTTTGGAGGTTGCAGCAAGTCCTGCCGCCTTTGCTGGAGCCCAGTGCGAACTGGGCTCTGCTGCCTGATGCTGCTGCTGAGAAGTGCTTCTTCCCCAAGCCGCCTTGGGCTCTGGCCATGCAGTCGGGGCTGGGGGTGCTTGGTGGGACTCACTGAGCTGTTGCTGGCACGGCTGGTTCCTGTTGGCACAGCTGGCAGAGCTGCGGCTGCTGCTTTGTGCGTCGCGCCGGCCAGGAGCGTGCACGGGGCTAAATTATTCAGTCTGAAAGTGAATCTCTGTTACAGCGTGGTATGGGAGAAACGCTGATTAAGTATTTAAACTCTGAGCCATTTTTCTCTGAGCCGGGACGAGGCTCTCTAATCTAAAATTAATGTCTTTGTGTCTCTGGAAATAGCTGCCAGCCCTGGTGTGGGTGTGCAGAGCGGCGGGCGCTGCCGGCCGGTTGGCATCGCGGGCTTTGGGAGACGGGCTCTAGAGAAGGGGTCTTCCTGCAGCATCCTGGGTCTCTTCAGACACAGCCTTGTTCGAAAGCCGACATTGCCCCTCTTCCCCTCCCAAACAGCAAGCAACCAGAAGAGCGAGGGGTCGGTTTTCTTGGAGAACTGGGAACTCTCTCTGTAGGGTGAATGGGAGATGTGAGCAAAAAGCCTGGAGCTGGTACTGGGTGTAGGGCAGATGAGGAGCCTAAATAAATGAGAATATTTCAGTCTGCCTTTTCCCTAACAAGGATTTGCACACAGGAGAGGATTCCTGCTCTTCAGGCACGTAATCCCTGTCGCTGAGCTGCTCGCCTGGAAAGCTCAGCCCTTCCCGTGGCGCTGGGGAAGGGCCTTGGGGGGCCGGGAGGAGCAGGAGCATCCTCCTCTCCCTGCGAAAAGGGGAAACGGCATCGGCCAAGGGGCTGCTTGGTCGGGGATGGCTTGTGGAGCCCGTGGCAGGCCCTGATCCTGCACGTGTTTGTGTCCACGCTCCATCCCTTCCCAGAAGCCAGCCTGGGATGAGTAACGATGGGCAAAAGTCCTGCCTGTGGTGTAGGGTCTGACGTGGTCCCTGCTGGGGGAACTGCTGACGGGATCTGCTGGAGAGCAGAATGGACAGTGCCAATTGTTTTTATAATGGCTGGAAGATTGTATAGCTTTAAAAAAAATATATCCTGCTGCTTTTACTTCAGAAATACCAGGAAATGCAGCTTTATCTTCCTGGCACTGAATGACAGCTTTCTCAGCTCTAATTTGCAAGGCTGGGCCTCTTCAAATCTGTAATGAAGGTTTCTTTGTACCACGAGCACAGAATTAACTGGTCTGTATAAGAATCGCTTTCTTGGATTGAAAAATCCTTGTAGCTGTTCAGGCAATCAGAGTCTTCTAGAAATATAGGGCTGGTGAGACCTCGCAGAAAGAGAAGTCTGCTGTCTCGCTCGCTCTCTTTCTCCCCCCCCCCTCTTCCTTAAGAAAAACAGCTCTCCTTTTCTGTAAGAAACCCAAACCATACAGGATGCCGCCTTGCACTCCTTACCTCCTGCACCCCTCTCTATCTTTTGCTTGAATCAGCGGCGTCTCCCCCTCTCCCTCTGCCCCCGTTCCCCAGGGCCCCCTGCCCCCTCCGTTAACCTTCCTGCTCCTCCCAGCTCCGGGATGCTGCTGTGCGGGTCGCCTTGCCCGGGCTGCACGCCCGACGGTGCAAATCAGCAAAACCCCAGTGGCTTCCAAGGGATGAAAGTTGCTCATCGTTCCTTGGGGTTGCTGTCCCATGGTGGAGGCAGGCACGGCCGTCTGCGGGTCCAACGAGCAAACTAACACACGCAACCAGTGCATCAGCCTGGACTCGCCGTAACCCCCCGTCATCCCAATCCCCGGAGCTGTTTCCCGATAGGTTTCTGTAGAGGAGAACTGCAGCCCAAAAATCCCAGAGCACGGTCATTTTTACTGTGTCTCTCTGGAGCCGACAATGGGAGAACCGCTGAAGTCTGATGGGGAGCTGAAGATATCTGTTGTGTTGTGAGAACTCCAGAAGGCTTTAAACCAAAGCTGGGGATTAAATCCAAATAGCACGAATTTTAGCTCAGCTTCTCTCTATGTGCTGTAAGTGATTAAAAGCTGTAAAGTGCTGTCAAAAATTCTGGATTTCCCCTCCTGGAAACCTTCTTTCCCCTTATTTTATGATTACCATGCTTCACTGACTTTGAAGTAGGTCTTATTTTATACACTGACTTTGTAGCAGGTCTTATTTTTTAACGTGGCGATGGAAAATTGTGGGCAACCGCTGGCTGTGGTGCATTTCAGTACATCGTTGGGGCAAAGCCGGGCTAATGCATCTGGCCCTGTGGGTTTGCCCAGCGTAGGTGGATCAACACAAAGCTCCTCTAAAAATCTTTTTTTTTTTGTTGTTATTTTGTTTTCTCCAGTTTTGATAATCTGAATTCCAAGCTGTTTCCTGAATCTCGTGTTATTTAGGAAGTGGAAACGTTATCCAAATGGGAATTTCCACAGGTTGTAAGAAAGCAGCTACGCACCGAGATACGCTTGAAATAATCTTTGAGCTTCATATTAGAACCATCTGCTGAAGCACGGCTCCGTCAGCTCTCTGGGGAGGTCTTAACTCCTCCCTGGGTTTGATTTTTAGATGAATCTTGCTTGATCCTTCTTCTGGCTCTGTTAACTCTCCATCTGTCTGCCTTATTTGACGTACTGTATCTGAGACTGTTCGTGGTGCCTCCAGACCTCTCCCTTGCCCCGTGGAGGTGGACAGAGGGCTTCCCTGCAGTGGGAATGTGTATTCTGGGAAGAGACGTACTCGAGGGGAAGCATTAGAGGTGACTTCCCTGAATTATTCATTTCATGAAGGACTTGGGGAAAATTGATTAGCCCCTTCTTCAGAACATCAGGACAAGGAGTTCATGCAATGAAATTAGAGCAAGAAATGGAGATCGAATAAAAGGCAACGCTGCTGTATGCAGCATGGAGTTGCTAGGCAGGGTTCATTCCTGCAGGAAGTCATTTGTCACAGCGTCTGGGTTTTTGAGGAGGGCTGGATACCTTCCTGCCAGCTAAGGTCCTTTCATGTGGGAGATGAGGCTAATCAGATCTCATGTGGCAGCTCCAAGCCGATAGCGTGCAGGGGTCAGGAAATGATTTATCATCTCGAGCCAGCCTTGCTGTGCTTGCCAGGTACGGTGCAGGTTTGTGCTCTCCTGGCATTTTTAAGCCTTCAGCTGTGGGCTGGTGCCAGGGCCCCGTGCAGATGGCCAAGAGCTTGTGTTGGGGTTGCTGCGGCTTGGAGGCCGCTTTGGGGCTCTCCTGCCTTTTCTGGGCTGTGTGGAGATGCAGCGCTTCAGGTGGCACAACGCCCATGCTTTCCCTCCAGCATCTGTGACCCTTCGCAGTCATCCAGCTCCTTGCACAGAGTGGATCCATGCAGTGTGGCCAGGGTACGGGGCAAGGCAGTTTTCCCTCTGGAGTGTGCTTCTAACATCCCAAAAATCTGATCCAGCGCAAGGTTGAAGAATGCTGGAGAAATGGGGCCCCAAAATCCCCCAAAAGACGGCTCTGAGCAGGGCTGGCCGCTGCGTTGGACAAACGTGTGCTGGCAGTGACAGCACGGGCAGAGACGCAGCTCCAGCGCTTGGGTCTGCTGCTGCTGTCCGGGATGGGCTCAGCGGTCTCAGACACTTGGAGTTTGCAAATAAAATGCTAACCCTGAGACTTTTCTAGGCTTTCATATTCCTGGGAATACCTGTGCCTCACGTTGGGCTGGCTCCCCGGGTAGGCTGGTGCCAGTATAAGGAGCTTAAAGCTTTGATAAAGGGCTTTTCCTGGGCAGGAGCCACTGGACTGGGAAGGATTTTGTATTCTAAGAGCAAATCTTTCAGCATTGTTGTATCTTTGGGCAAACAGCCCAACTGTCTGCTTTTGGGAAAGCATCTGAATGGAGATGGAGCATGCGAGGTGAGCTGTGGTGCATATGGTGGGGAAACTCTTTTGCATTTGTTTACATTTTGTAAACGGAAGAAAAGAAAATACTCTGAAGGAGAGGGAAGGTGTGCGTGCAGGCAACACAGAGCAAACAAGCTCTGTCTTTGCAATAAACAAACCTGGTGAGACAAAGGCAGCGATATCTGCATCGCTCCTCGACGGGGGAAGTCAGCGTGGCCAGGGCTGCTCCTGCTCCTCCCCGCGCTGCTGCATGGGAGAAGGGCAGAGCACTGGGCCGTCGGCTGTGGGAGCCTCTCGCAGGGCTGGGCTTCAGCATCATGGGCTGGGGCTGCTCCCTGCACAGGGTAGGCAGGACCACGCTCCTTCTGCAGCCCCTGAGAGTACGGGGTGGACGGGGTGCATCCCACTGCCCAGGGCTGCCAGCTGCCCAGCCTGTCCTGGCAAGCCTTGAGGAGCATAAGTGCTGGCCCTGTCATGCTGCAGCGTCTCTCCCTGTCCCCTCCGACAAAGAGGTTTTTGCTGCTTTTACTGGGAGCATCGCAGGGACGAGGGGACTCTCCGTTCCCGCAGGACTGGCTACACCACAGTGACAAGCGGCGGTGGCTGCAAGGAAATTCCTTATTAGCGGCTCTGCCCGGTGCCTTACTAACTTGGATGCTCGTGACGGGCCCCTGTGCGTTAAGCAGTCCTCAGCTGATAGCTTGGCGTGCCAGAGCCCTGCGCAGCTCTCCAAGAGCACAGCGTTGGGAGCTGGCTGTTCCCGTCAGCGCTCCCACATGTCGAGGTGATGTACCTTAAAACCTGCCTGGCTACTCCCAGAGCTGCTTCACGATCCTGGAAGCACCTGCTCTTCTCTAATTGCACTTTGGGTAATGTCGAGGTCTGTCCTCTCTTGTTTTTCCCTGTCGCTGAAGATTTTGTTATTCGCTCTGTCCTGTTGACTCACAAGACAACTGCTGGGGTCCAGGCGCGGGGCGAGACCTTGCCCTGCAGCAGGGGCACAGGCAGTAGCCGTGAGGCAGGCAGCGCTGGAGGGGAGTCGTCTCCCAGATCAGCATTCAGCTTATCTTGGTCACCAGCCGTGGGTCTGTGATGACAAAAGTCCTCAGCAATCAGGGGACTTCTACCTGGCTTCTCGCAGCAATATTGCCATGCAGTGCAGTCAAGTGCTGGATTTGTCCCTCCTGCCATTGCCGAGGACTTACCAGGGGCTTCTGTCTGCTGCAATAATTTGCAGCATTGTTCCAAAACATGCAAACGTACGACTGCTTCCGACCGCACGTTGTTAAATAAAGCTTTAATTTGCTGGCCTGTCTCCCTGCGTTCAGCAGCCTGGTTTGGCTGGCTGTCAGCAGCCTGGAGCTGATGGATGTTCTGCCTACTGCTGAGCTGCACGAGCAGCCCTCGCTTCCCCAGGAGGTCCCTTCCCATGCTGGAGGTGCAGCCGGACGCGTGCTCTGCAATGTTCACGCTCCTGGAGCGCATTTTGATGAGGTTTTTCTGGTTGGCAGGTTGTGTGATCAGTTTGGGAAACTGCTTTATCGTTTTTCTTGAGGATTTCTGAGCAGTGGTTTAGGCCAAGAAGCCTTTAAGTGTGTGTGTGTGTGTGTATATATATTTATTTTTAAGCAACACTGTTAGCATTTTCTCTCTTTTCGTCCTTCAAAATAAGGCTAGTTCCTAGGGTTTGAAAATACCCCGTTGCTATTGTGGTTTCTTAGCTCTGAAAACCAACCGTCTAGGAGACCTTGCTTCCCAAAACTACATCAGGATCGCAGGGAATGGAGGTGCATGATCTTGCACTGACACTTTGGTGCAAGTCTCCCCAGATGTGAGAAACTGCTGGGGCTGCTGTTAAAAATGTGCGTTCCAGCAAGTCTTGTAAGCCTGTGGAGAGTCGCTGAGCTCCAGGGCTCTACCTCTTGTCTTTTGTTGGGTTTTGTATCCTTTGCTTCCCCCGTGACAGAGATGTCTCCCCAGATGCCTGCAACGGAGGTAGCTCTAAAGAAGAATTTAGGGCCAGTAAACATTCTTGCGTTATGCAATAACAAATAGTAAAGGTTAATGTTTCGCTTTTGTTGTATATAAATGACTCAGGACGTTTGTAGCTCACCAGTGGGATTTGATAACTTTATTATCCATATAATAAGATTTACAAATTAACTGTCTAATTAGCAACCTGGGAAAACCGCTGCTTGTACTGTAGTTCCTAAACTGACAAAGATACAGGCTTAGAATGCTGAAGTGTGATGAAACCAGGAGCGGCACGGCAGTGCTCATCCCAGCAGACCTGCCGTAGCTGCCTCGTTGCCTGCCCTGGTACCGTGCTCGTGGAGTGCCAGCGCCCGGCTCCTGCTCGACAGGGTGGAAAGCGAGCAATCTCTTCCCAGCGTAACGCACTGGATTAGTCACGGGAGGAAAGATCTATCATATCTTCTCTCATCTGTTGGGTAGGATGCACATTCAGGAGTTAAGGCAGAATTACTGGCCTAAGCTCCTACACCCGATTAATTCTATTGGCCCTTTTTTTGCATGGATTGACTATTCACCTAAGCATGCATGAAATATTTGAATGGATCTTTCCAAGGCTTGCAGAGCTTCCTTCGAAGCGTTGCATGCAAAGCCCACGCTGCTGCAGTCGGCAGAGAGCCTCTTGTTTGCTTTGGATGCATAGGGAAGTGTTACGCTTCACCACCTTCCAACGGATTGCCCTTACAATCTATATTAGCATTGATTGCTGGGGAACCTGCTATTCTTGCTAAAGATTCAGTTGCCACAAAGATGACTTGCAGTGACTTGGGTATCATTTGCTTAATTGAACTGTAATATGAATGTTTTGAAGACATGGCAATTATTTTGCCAATTGAAGAGAAAATACTGCATTTCTAGTGTATTCTTTAGGTCTCTGCTCAAAGGGCAGGAGGTGTTACCTGTGTGTATATATTTAATGCTGTCTTTAATAATTAAACTCTTCAGTGAAACCTTAAACGAATATGGGGGAGAGGCTGCAATAAAAATCTGGGATGGTTTTGAGTTTCTCAGACATTGGCTTTCTAGTCTCTCTTGCCACTGGAAATGGGCATTTAACCTCTTCTGCTTATGGAAGTGAAAACGTAAAATGAACGTGTTCTGCTTTCATAGTCTTTGGAGAGGCAAGAGCGAGCAGCTCGCCCAGGGTTGCTGTGCACACACGCGCGTGCTTTGCGTGCTCCAGTCATCCTCTCGCACGTCTGTGAGCATCAATCGCTTGGCTCTGTGTTCTCCTTCCCCTTGCTTCTTCAAATTCCCTCTTTGTTTCTCCTTATTGCCTAAGTTCTGCCTGTCAAATTAAACGTGTAATGAGCAGAGTATAGAAAGCCACTGCAGATTCTTCTCGTGCACAGCAGAGTTTAAGACTTTGATTTTTATTTATTTATTTTTAAAATCAAATGCATTTGAAACCCACAGCTCTGCTGATGTGCTGCATCTCCCGTCTATGCAATGCAGACTCCGGGGAGCGATGCATCCCTGTTAATGCGCTGGCAGAGCAGGGCCCTGGTCCTGTCTGCCGGGTGCAGAGGGGATCCAGGAGCATTGCTTTTGAAAGCAAAGCACCACAGCTTTCTGTGAGAGCAAAAATAGAAGGGTCAGATTTGCAACTTTCTATAAAGTAAAGCCAAACTGACAGCCTGCCCTTGCCATGTTCGGAGGAGGTGCATGTGGAAAGTGAAGCGGTGAGCACGCACAGAAATAGCTAAGGTGGTGAAGCTGCTATTACAAGGGACAGAAACGAACGTTTTTTAATCCCCACCATAACTTGAGCGCTGTGTGGAGCTGGTAGCAGCGTTTGGGGAGGCTGCTTTCCTCTGCCTGCTCCTGAATTGCAGGAAATTTGTCATTGCACCCAGCACTGCTTAGGCGGGGTGTGCTCAGCCGGACAAGCGCTTCTGGCAGGGCTGGCTTCGTGTGGGTGCCGGCAGTGCTGCCCTGCGTTCAGAAGGGCTTTCCATGGAGCTGCCGTGGGGATCAGCTCGGCAAACAGACAGCGCACCGTGTTACGTGGGTCTGTTGGGAGGAGGAAGGAGCCGTTAGGAGATGGAAAGAATGGGGCAAGGAAATCCGTGGTAAGGCCAGGCACGTTGCGGTGGTGGAAGAGGCAGGTTGATCGGCTGTCGTGCCTTTTGGAAGAGATTAGCGATGGCTTCGTTCTCCAGAGCCCTGCGGAGCAGAGCCTGGCCCGTGCGCACTGGCCTCCCTGGACGCATCCAGCCGGCCGGAGGCTCCAGCACGGGCAGAGCCGGCGGGATGCTTGCTGCCAGGCGAGGGGTGAGAGGCATCTGCTGCCAGCGCCTGGCTCACGCCGTGCAAAGCAGAACCAGGCGGTCTCCTGCGACCGGGAGTCACCTGTGGATGAGCCGTGACCGGTGGGAAGACCGGTATGGACAACTCCTGCTATTTCCCTTCTCCAGCTTCTGTCACCCCAAAGGCAAGAAGGTTATTTTCCCCAGGCAGGAGCAAATATTGCTGTCCCCAAAGTGCAGAAGCTTCTTAGGAGCTGGGGGAGCACCACAGGACCTGCTTTTCTTTCTTTACGTACTCTTCAGAGTCGGGTTTGCATTGAACAGCCTTTTTATATGGCATGAAGGAATGGCGTTAGGAAGTTCAGCCTAGTAACAGTCTTGTTTCTTCTGTTGAACTGAAATGATTCTGGCTCCGCTGGGAACCCCTCGCTGCAGCCTAGACGTTGGCATCAGCATGCAACCTCCCAACAGCGCCTGTGCTCCAGCGTGTCACGGAGCCTTATTGAGTTTATACACACACTTCAGGACAAATCTTTGCTAATAGAGTTCTAATTTCTTCCTTCCTGCTTCCCAGATGCTTCTGTCTCTGTATACAAATGACAGAAATGGTGAACAATGTTTTCAAGAAAATGTTTATTTGTTAGACTCAGAAAAGCAAGTGAGAGGTCCTGCGAGGAGGGAGTTCTTGGCAGCTGTTGTGCCTGTCAAACCTTCTGGGTTTGTTTTTTTCATAATAAAAAATAAAAAAAGGAAAACGAGTTTAAAGCTGGATGTGGCAGGGCACCATAAGGGGATTGTGAGTTTAATGGCAAACGTCACTTGCCTCTTCCTTGTTCCTTAGGAAAAGTCTGATATTGATGCAACTGAAACCTGCTTCATTTTTGCGCTGCTCAATTTGTTTTATGTGCTTAATCTCTCTGAAGGGTAGACTGTGTCTCATCTTGCAGTTGCTCTTTCATTCAGTGTAACTGCAGCTCTGGGGAAAAGGATGTGGCAAATGAGACACCCCTGAGACAGAGCTGAGTTTGGTGCCCAGGTTTCCCCCAGACAAAGGCAGCCTTGGCACAGCTTTGCTTTGTTCACAAAATCAGCACTTGTTCCCTTTGCTCCCTTCCTGCATGGGCTCCCATCATGCGCGGTGTTGCCTCGGAGCTGAGGTCCCGTCCCTCGGGATGGGGTGCGGTGCGGATGCGGTGCAGAGCACGGTTGGTCCTGGGGGGCGGGCAGCTGGAGGAGGTGACGTGGGGTGCGAGGCGGTGCCTCCGTTCCCCGGACCTGGGGCGCCCTGGCTTCTCAAAGCAGTAGTGCCACCTCCAGCTGCAGGGTGGGGTGGGCTGAGACCCTCAGAGAAGGACCTGGGCCATCAGTTGAAGTTATCTACAGCGCCGAGTGGCCTTTTTAAGGTCTATTGCTGAAAGTAAGGTGCTTATTTGGTGTTTAGGGAAAAAATTAGCCTTTAAGTACAGTGCTTTGACTGCACAGACTGCAAAAACACTGCCGGCAGCTTCAGATTAGCGTGTACTGTAAGCGTTTGGTGGTTTAAGGGGTGTGGATTTAGCTCTGGATACTCATGCTTGAAGGTCTGGGTAATGGCATGTTGGGATTAATTTTCCTGTGCTGTTCCCAGAACGGTGACTTCGTCATCGACATGCGTGCGTGAGGAGAGGAAGACGCACATGTCTTCTGGTCTGGCAAATGGAGGCTGTGGAGTTGCTGAAGAAAAGCAGAGCTGTGGGAGGAAAATTGCCCACCTGTTCCCATCGGTACAATCTTCCATTTTTGGACACATGCACTTTTCAGCTCAGATACCCGCAAATGCCAGATTCTCCCTCTTTTTATGCACGGCGGTGACCTCAAAGCGTGTGCAGCAAGTGACAATGAGCTCTAAGCGAACATAAGGGTTCCCAGCCCTCCTTTGACGTTTGTTCAACATTTTGCTTCTGCTTAGTTTTACTGAAATGCCTGGTCCAGTTGACAATATTCAATAAGGTTTAAAAATCTGCCACAGGTTTACTTAAAGAAACCCACTTAGAGTCCTGGATGTGTCTTCTCATAAATCAGACATAATGCTTTTTATTTTTTAAGCTCTAGGTTCACCTGGTGCAAACGCCTTAACATACCCCTGACGCTGTCGCTGTCTTCTCTTTGCAGTTTGCTGCTTCGTCGTGCACAAGCGGTGCCATGAGTTCGTTACCTTCTCCTGCCCCGGTGCTGATAAAGGCCCTGCCTCGGATGTAAGTACCGGCTCCAGCGCCTCGAGTGAAAGCACAGCGCAGTGTTTTGTGGATCGCTCTGTTTCACAGCAGTTTGGAGAAGATGTTCCTCCAGCTTTCTTGGCTGATGACACTTCTGTGCCGTTATTTCACAGGCATCTCTAATTTAATTGTTATTCGTAGTTGTGTGGGCTCTCATGTATTTTTGAGACACTTAAAACACTTTCAAATCATCCAATAACTTGCTCTCAGCAGAGCAGGGAGAATGTATGGGAATGCAGAGACGTTTCAGCTTGGGGCTGAGTCTGCAGCCTTGCCACATCTCCCTTTCATCCCTTGAGTTGCAGCCTCGGTTTCCCCATCAGTAAAATGACGTTTCCAGGGTCTGCCACCCGAACTGAGGTTTTAGGCTTGGGGTTAATTAACATGCATGAAGGACTAAGTGCTAAAAAGCCGCTTTAAGACTTTGGCCAGCGTGCCCTGAGCTGAAGACGACTCTTCTGTCAGGGCTTGGTTCAACGTCCTGATCAATCCCTTTTGTCACAAGTGAAAGACCAAAAGGACAGCTGATTCTTTCAGCAGATGCCTACCGTGTTGCTAGACTAGAGTCAGCCCTGGGGAATGTGCCTGTCCTTGTTCCTCCTCGGCTCGTTACTTTTTTCAGAGGCATCGCTGCCCCGTGTCATTATTTCAGTGTCGGTTGTGAGTTGCCCTGCGGTTGTTCGGCCTTACCTGGGGTCGGGGCTCTCGGCCGCTTGCCTGCAGCATCCCTGCTCCTCGCCCCAGGGGCTTCTTGCTAAAAGCAGGCACAGTTTTTTTCAAGTCTGTTTCGTATCACCTTGCAGGGTTAATTAAACCAATATATATGTTTGGTCTTCTCAAGTTAAAAAAAAAAAACCCACAGACATGTTTCATGCTCGCTTGTGATTTGCGTGGTCAGCGTCGCTGCGTTTGCTCCGACTCCCTCAGAAAACACAGAACTGAGCGGGCAGCATCATCAAGGACAACAGAATTACTGGGAAATACCGGTTCAGGTGCGACTTCTGGAAAACAGTATTGCTGGTCTTTAAAAACCAGAAAACCACCCAAATGCCCGCTGACTAAGTCCCCATCCTTATTTTCACAAGGACTTAATTTCCTGGTGAATCCCCGGGCTTTTGGGGGCGAGTGGGAGAGCTGGAGCAGCGGAGCGGAGCTGGCTTAGGCTCCTCGGCGCAGTTCTGCCAGCGCCTTTCAGGTCTGTCTGGCAGTTTTTGTGTTTTACCGTGGAAACTAGCTAATTTGGGGAACTGCTAGGAGAAAAGAGATCGAATTGGGGAAATGACAGTGCACCACAACTCTCACCCTTAAAAATAGAACCAGTGGGAGCAGGCAGTGTAACAGGCAGCTGAAGGTGGAGGCTAAACGCATGTTGTCAGCCGCCCTGCCCAAAATGGGGCTCTGTGCCGTGGTTGTGATAAGTGGGAGCTTTTGGGGGCGGGGGTGAGGCTCTCAGGGGAGGGCTGTGACGGCTCTGAGCGGGGCAGAGCTGGGGGTCGGCCCCTTTCGGTTCTAGCGTTGGGCAGGGAGTTGTGGGCAGGGGCTGCCTCTGCTCCTCAGGCAGATGCTGCAAGGAGAGGCAGACGTGGAGGGAAGGGGAAGGGCCGGGCGTGGGTCACGGTGGTCTGGGATCCGTCACCAAAACTGCGTTTCTTTTCCAGCCAAACCAGAGGGCAGGCTTGCTGGCTTCCCCTTTTGTCTGGTTTTTCCTCCTGTAGGAGTGTGCTGGGTTTGGGGCATTTCTGGGTTGGATCTGAGAGATCTGGCTGGGCTTTGGTCCCAAAGAACCGCGGGGCAGCTCCGCCGCAGAGGTGCCGGGGACCCTAGGCAGAGGGATGGGGTGGGATGGCACCTGACACCCCCATATCCCCAGAACTGCCCTTGAACCTGGTCACCGCTCTGGCTCTAGCAAAACGGTGGCTTTATCCCAGTGCCCAGCTTGTGGCTGATTGAGAGACCTGCCTCTGTAAAACCCCGTTTTGACCCTGAGCCCCTGATGTTGGACTTCTCGGGGCACGTGCGCTTGCAGCCCCGCAGCCCCCCAGCTCCGGCTGCACAGCGTGGTGCCTCCAGCATGCTGAAGCCTGCTTGACAGCGCTCCTCCACTTCCAAGAGGATGCCTGGCAGAGTGATAATTGTAATGAGCTGATAATGAAGATTTTGGCTGTTTCCCACAGGCTGAGCTGCCCAGGTTCCAGCTTCTTCCAGCTCGCCCAGGTCGGTGCCGCAGCAGCCTGGGTCCTGCTCCTGCGTGCTGCCAGTGTGGCTGCTGTGGGTGCTGCAGGAGCAGCCCCAAAAAAGGCTGCTTTCAGACTTGGGCTTGTGCACAGTTTGATAAGCCCAGTTTTATTTCCACCTCCGACCAGACAATTAGTCAAGATACTCTGTGGGGTTTTTTTTAGCCCCCGCCCTGGGCACTTTGCATATGACTATCGCTTTCCTCACTGAAGGCTTTCTTCTCTGTAGGGTTTCTGCTAATTGCGGTGTATTGGTGGCTATTGAACCTTAAAAATTAGTTAGTGGAGGGGAAAAGAAGATGCAATAGAGATGCCAACCCAAGAGAGACTAATGCGTTTATGAATGCTCTGGTCCTGCAGGCTGTTAGTCCGTAACATGTCTTTATGAACCTGAAGGTCAGGAGAGGCTGCTGGGGTCCTGTCTGAACACCCTGACCCCAAAGCAGTTGGCAGGGTTTGTTCCTGGGCCCGGCTGATGGCCATACCCTCTGCCTGAACTGCGGCAGCCGGGTATTTGCAGCTCCGTCCTGCACAGCCTCCATGGGAGCAGCTGTGGCACCGATGGCCCTTTTTCCGGTGGTACAGCAAACCCAAGGGGAGGGTGGCAGGGTAGCACTGGTGTCGAGCGGCAGGACACAAGGCCCCGGGGTCTTTGCTGTGCCTGGAGCAAGCAGGGTCTTCCAGCAGAGGCGTGAGAAGGAGCTGCTGCCTGCTGGGTGCATTGCTTGCAGGGAGCAAGGCAGAGGCGGTCAAGGACAGGGCTCCGTGGCTCTGCTTTTAGGATGGGGCCTGACTGGGATAAAAGCATCCCTCTGTCTCCATCTCTGGACGCTTTGAGCCTGTGCCAAAGGGGCACAGTCAAGATTCGTGCAGATGTGTAGTGGTAAGGTGTGCGTGTGAGCGTGCACGTGTGCACACACAGTGTGCCCACATGGCGTTTGTCCCAGCACACTTGTCCGGAGTGGGTCACTCGAGCGTGTGGAGTTGCATGAGGGGGAAGCGATGGCTTTGCACTGCCCACCTTCATGCCTCTGGTTTTTTCTGCGTAGTTTCACTCATTGCCTCTGCTGCCGTTCCTCTGCAGCAGGCGCCCGCTGTAACAGAGCGAGGAGAACTGGAGAAGGCATGGGGAAACGAGGTAAGGCTGGTAGAAGGTGATCTACTTTCTGCCCTTCCCATAGAGTTGAGTTTGGCCATCCAGGCAAGCTAAGAAGCTTGCATGCGCGTGTCCAGGTTCCTCTGCGCAGTGCCAACGCTCAGGGTGTGGGTAACGTGGCAGAGCCCCTGCCAGCCGCGCTGCCTGCCCTGTGCCTGCCAGGCAGCGAGGCGTGTGTCGGGCTCCCTCCATCGTGCAGCCAGCCGTGCTGGAGCTTTTACAACGACCTCTGCTGCTAAGTAATGTCACGCTGTGAGATTCCTTCTGGCCATGTGGATTTAGCTCTGACGCTCGTGCTTTCTCTCCTCTATTCTCTGTCATCTAAAACACAAAGAAAATGGCAGCAAGACCCACTTGTGGGTCTGGCACCCTGCAGACCTGATTCAGGCTGCAAGAGGTATATGTCATATATCCAACAATACATACATTTAGATATGTATTTAGATGATTGCATATGCAGAGGTGAAATCTTGCGTATAAGGCTGCTTTAGGTGCAACGTAACCAGAGAAGGAGCTGCTGTCTGAGCAGAGCCCGCAGGCTCCCATCCCTGGCTGGGCTGGTGGCAGGGCTGGGTGGCTGTGGGCACCCACAGAGGGTGACAGCAGCGGGCGAGGGGGCTGCTGGCCCCACAGCTGCGAGGGGCCCCTTGCTGCTGCGGCAGCCCTGGGAGCAGCTGGGTGGGTGCTCCAGGGCGCTGCGGGTGCCTCTTGGGTGGCAGAGCTGGAAACCCTCCCTGGTGCGGTGCAAAAACAGCAGAAAGGTGCAGCAAAGGCGATGAGGGCAGAGGGAGATGAAAACGCTGAAACCACTTAACCTTGCTCAAGGAAAATGAGGTTGGCAGTGGTAGAGCAGGGACAGCTGCGATCCAGATGCCACCTCCGGAGCTTTGCTCAGGCTTTGGGCAGCCTGCCCGCCCAGGCGCCGCTTTCTCATCCTTGCTCATCATCTGGATAGCAGCTCGCAGCAGGCAGGAAAGGAAGCAGGTACCAGGGGGATGCTTTGCCTGTTTCTGCACAGAGTTTTGGCTGAAGGTGGATGCAATGCTTTTCTTTTTTCTCCCCGCCAGCCCTGTCCAAGCTGGGGCAAGCAAGGAGCAGAGAGGAGCCCTTGGACAGCCTGGTCCCGCTCCCCGAGAGCGGCCCCTTGGCCCCTGACCAGCAGGTCTCTCCCACGCGTGTCTCCTGCCCTGCGGCTGTCCGGCCGGCTGTAGGTTGCTGTGGGCAGTCTCTGCCTGAGAAGGGAAAGGTCTAAATTAAATCTAAGTTGTCACATTTTACGAGGCACTGCGTGATACCAGGGCATGCGTGAAGGCCCTTGATCGAATTCTCTGTTGCTTGCTATTGTTGCTGGGTGAGAGTTGCCACTGTGGCTCGTTGAGCAGATGGGTAAAAGCTGCCCAGTTGGTGTTAATTAATTTTTAATACATTATTTCTGAAAACGAAGAGAGGAATGCAGATGCTTGGGACTTAAAGCAGGGAGCAAAAAAGGCCCTTTTGTAGCCGGATTTTTTTGCCATTTAGCGAAGCCCTCTGGGAGACCCTCGGGTTTGTACCCCTGCCCAGCTGTCAGCTGGGGTGTAACTGGGGGGTGCATGCAGGGCAAACTTTCTTCCTTCTGCGCTGGCAATCAAGCTTCTTACAGCAATATAATCCTTAAGGAGCTTTGAATCAGGAGATGGAAAACTACTTCAGCAAGCAGCAATGTCCTGTCGACTTCGGGAATGAGCCGAGGACAGGGGCTTCGTTTTGAACTGATGCAAAGCTTGAGTTTTCCTCTGCGCTGTTGTTGCTAATAACCACGGCATGAATCCAGAGTGACCTATAATTATGTCAAACGCTGGTAGCATCTAGGTTGTAACAATTATAGCTATGCATTTTTTCAGTCAGTGCAGTAATCTGGTTTTCCCTTTCACAGATATTAATATCCAATGAGATCTTGCAGAAAGAATGAGTTTACTTTATTGCATTTGTTTAAACCTTGCAGTGTGTTCATCCTTGCAGTGGGCCACGTGATTTTGCTGAGCTGGAGAGGGAAGAGGTTTGTTCAGTGAGATGGCATCCCCGTCCTCGGCATCTGCAGGGGTAGTGCAGAGCGGCGGCTGGAAGAGGCTGCTCTGGCTGGGGCTGCAAACGAGAGATGCTGCAGTTCCAGCCAGATCCCAGCCTGGGCTGGAGCTTTTAATGCCAGCTGGCTGCTGGCTTTCATCCCCAGAGCTGCTCTATGCTAGTATGCTAGTCATGGAGCCCAGGGGAAAAAAGATATATTAAAAGAAAAAAATTTTCTAACTTTGCTCCTTGATCTTGTAGTACTTCATAGTTACTTGAGAATCAAGGAGAAAAACATGTTGCATCCTGTAACGTGCTTACAGTATATATGGATGCTTAATTTTAAGCACCTGAGTAACACTAGTTATTTAAATAAAACTCTTCTGTTTAAAGTTAAGTGTATGCTTAAGTGCTTGATGGGATGGTGGCTTGTGCGTGTATCGAGCAGGTAACCCTGGGGGGAGGCTGACATTTCACACTTTTCGGAGCATAACAAAATAACTGGAGAGCAGTGAAATGTCAAAGTCTCTTTCTGTTACTGTTGACTAGTCCTACTTTGGAGCAGTTTTCTGTTTGATCTGGTTGTGTTTGAACCCCCTTGAGGAGAGAAAGCGTGTGCGTGTTTAACCTTGCAAAGCCTACCAAACAGGAATCTTCCATCTAAGGAGAAGAGGACTAATTATACAGTGATGATAGGGCCTCTAAGTAAAAAAAAAATTAATTGCTTCTTGCAATAGAGAATGGAGCTGTAGCTATAAATGCTGGTACTGAAGACACCGGGGCTGCTTGCATGCTAGATTGCTCTTAAGTGATGGCAGGATTTTTTTTTTTTTTTTTTTGATGGCTGAAGATGTGGTAGTGGGTCTGTGTTTTGGGCAGTGGCATTGCTGAGGACAGTGTGACTGTTACACAGTACTGGCTAGCTGAAGGCAATGGCATTTTTACCATTTACTTCTCTAACGTGGTCGAAATGTGGGCTGTGCTGAGCTTTGAAGCGCTGGTGGTGAGGGCTGCAGGCTCTACCTGCGCTGGGCTGGGCTCCCACGGCTGCGTGGGCGCGCGTTCCTCCAAAAGGTCTGAGCTTCACCATAGCTTTCACGTGAATGTGCTGTCAGGTTGTGGTCTCTCCCCTGCATCCCTGAAGTCAAAACTGGTGGGCTGTTCTGGAGAGGATGGCCAGCCCAAACACACCAATTCCCGTGTGGAGCTCTGCTATTTTTCATCACAAGCGCTGATGCTCCTGTGCTCTCCCGTTCACAGGAGGCAGAGCTAGCATGACCGTTCCAGCTGAAGTTTTCTGAAATATGGCAAGGTCTTCAGGAGCTGAAGTCAGGCATGTGTAATGTAATGCAGTTGGCAAACCTAATTATAGTCGGAGCTATTAGTAGAATGCATAATTATTTAAATTGTAGACAAAATAATTATTAAAATGACCTTCTTTGCATTATCCTGTTAAAGGTCATCTAATCAGGATGCATTAATAAATATCAGAGTTGCTCTAGGAAGGTAGCAGCCAACGTAGCTTCATTTTGGTTTTGCGTTTAATTTTTCTGCCATTTGCAGCTTCAGGAGAGGATTTCCGTAATGCTATCGCGATGGCACCTTTGGCCTTTCCACGCTTTGTTTGCTGGAGGCAGAATCATGTCATCTTTGCCTTGGGCTCCTCCTTTCTCGAAAAGCTCCAGAGTTGAGTGTTGGTACCGATGAAAGCATTGCTGCCACTCTCTTTTAGAACAAGAGAGAAACTTCGCAGGGCGTGGGTCATACGGGTGTTATTGGAGTCAGAAGCTGTCTTCGCAGCATCAGTGCGTGGTCGTTATCCCTTCACGCACAGCATCACCAGATCCCAAGCCGGCAGCTGCAGCAGGGTGCAGAGGGTCACTCCACTTTCCCAAGTTTGGTTTATTCTCTAGAGCGTTTGGGCAAATGTGGGCTGGCAACAATTAGCAATGAGACTTAAGGAGCAGAACTAATGAAGATGCCATTTGTACTACCTGAAAATTAGCAGCTGCTTCAAGTTTCTCCTTTCTGGAATTATCTCTGGTGGGAAGGGATGCCTGCTGCGGGGTAGTCCCTTTGCACAGGATAGCGTCGTGGGGTTATCAGCAGGCTCTGCCTGTCGGAGGGTGGAGGTGGGGTGCACAGCTGCCTTCCCTTCCTCCAGCCGTGCCCGTTGAGCCAGGACCATCCCGAAGGCACCAAGCACCCTCTTGCCCAGGTCCTGCCTTAGAGAGCAGGACCCCGATCCCTCCTCGCATCTCACATACCTCTGGGGTGCCCGTGGTCTGGTGCATAAGCAGATCTTCACAGCCTTGCTGCAACTTGCTGCTTTCTTTTGTCTTGCTAATTAACTTCTCCAGCTCTCGTGGTATGCCATCTGCCCCTTGCGTGAGGGCACATGCTCGCTGCTCCTGCCAGAGCAGGCAGCCGGTGACGGTTCCCGTGGGATGAAGATGTATCTGCCTTGCTCCCTCCCAGCACCTTCTGGTGCTTCCCTGGCTCCGCCGGAGCCCAGCTCTTTCTCCTGCCAGCCTGCACATGTCTTCAGCCCTGTAATTGAAAACTTCTTCTCTCATTTTCTCGGGGAGGTGTGTGTCTAGTTACACCTGTTAAGATTGCAGCCTCTCTGGCTAAAGGAGGGGATTGGAGAGGGTGGTTGGGTCCGTGTGCTGCCTGTGGCTCCGGAGACCTGGTGGCTGGGTCTGAGCTGGGTTTGTGCGGAGCGTAACTATCGGGAGGGCAACGAGGTGGGTGGTGCAGCCTGTGCCCACCTGGGTGGCACCAGTGAGAGGGGTCTAGAAACGAAGTGTCCTGCAGGCAGGAGGTGTTTCAGGGGGTGTCTCTGCTGTTTCAGGCAACGTGGAGGCTGGAGGGTGCGGGGAGAGCGCTGCGGGAGCCCCGTTCTCGTGCAGAGCTTACACTATAATAAAATGACTCTCAAGGCATGTGAAAGATAACAAACGTTTCTAAGTGATGTTGAGATGCTAACACTGCTCAGGGGAAAAAAGCTGAGCTTGGGGGGTTGTTTTTTCTGCTCGGTAAGGGAGTGTATTTTGTTCGGTGTTGGCAGCAGCAAGAGAAGAATAACTGTCATCCATATGCCTCTGCAATTGTCTGACTAGTAGATAAGATCTTTTGTCAATAAAAAGGTATTAATTTGCTGGAAGCTGTCAAGGAAAGCTGTCAAGGGCAGGTTTTATCTGTGGCCGCAGGTTTGACATGGAAGCAGCCCAAGCTATGATGCTTGTGCCCACAGACACGTTAGCTGCTGGTGTGCTGCTGGCTCTGCTCGGGGACCGCTCGCGCTTCCACAGCCAAGCTCCAGGCAGAGGAGCTGCCTGCATCCCGCTGCCTGCGCTGCCGTGCCCTCATGCCCTGTGCTGTGCAAGGTTTTCTGTGGCTGTTATACTGTAAATGATAGAAAAATAGTTTTGGTATCACTTACTGGTGCAGCAACGTCAATCATCTTTAAAATGTGGCGTGCTGAAGCAGGCTTCCACAGAGTTTACGATATTGATAGAAAAGGTAGCCCAAACCTTCGCCGTCTTGCCCTGAACGGGACCTGTGTTTTCCGCTTGTGTGTAACCTTTCAGTGGAGTCTCTGTGGTTTATCGTGGCTCTTTTCATTGAAACAAAGACCCATCACTCTTGTTCACTTGTTCCTTAACTTCCTTGCTTGGTTTTTGCTGGGACTTGGAGCTATTTCTCGCTAAAGGCTTTTTTCCAGCCCTGTGTAAGGAGGTGGGAAGATGCAGGACGTGCGTCCCCAGGGCAGCAGCTCGCGGCTGCAGGTCCCGAACAGGACAGGGCAGGCAAGTGCTGCCCAAAGCCTGTCCTTGCCAAAAGCAGAGGGTCCCCATCTCTGGTCGCAGTTGTCTTCATTTCATCTTTACCCTGCCACCTCCTGGCTTCATTAAGAAGAACTTGCACAGTAAGAGGCTGCTGCCCGGAGCTGTCTCATTCATGTCCCTGACCCAGCCTCTTAATAAACCGTTACTTCCCTGGAGGGAACCACAGGCTTTTCTCTCCAGCGTCACCTTTAGAGTCACTGTTAGGGCACTTCTGTCTCTCTGCTGTCAGTTGTTCCTTATGCGCTGGGGGGGGATTTTCCCCAGGGGAAATGTGGGAACAAAATGCAAGGGTTTTGGTTTTACGTCCACTGCCTGGGTTTCATTAGGTGCAGACAGTAAGCTGTTGCTGTGTTGTGTTTGCTCTGCTATCATGCTGCTTAAATTGCGATGAAATTCACTTTAAAATAGTCTCTTCACATGAACTGTGTTAATTCTTCTTGGGAAGAGATAATTAAAAGCTTTCTCTGCAGTGAGGTGGGGAAAGCAGGGGTGTGTAATTTTGAATCAAACCTCTGTGGCTGTTCTGTAGAGCCCAGGAAATTTTGACAGTACAAAGGATTAAAGTAGCATCAGCCCCATGGGTGTAGGTCTGGGCTGCCTGCTTCCCCGGTGAGAGCAGGGCGGCCAGACTCTGCTGAAGGACAAGCGGTGCGGTGCTCCGGGAAGGTGATGGGACCTGAGGCCTGCAGAAGAAACCTAAGTGCCCTTCATATATGACCTATTTTAGAGATGAACCCAAGTGAGCTGGACATGTTTTAAAAATGTTTTACGGCTCAGACTGCTGGGCCTGAGGAAGGGTCTGTTCCTCCCTCTGCCTCCCACCTCCTCCCTGCCCCAGGGAGATGCAATGCCTGCGCTCCCTCTGAGCCAGGCAAAGCTGAGTTTAGTGCAGAAGTAAATAAAAGCCCAGACGGCATCCAGCGCAGTGTTTGCATCTCTGGGCACGACAGAGGGCTGCTGCCCTTGCCAGGACATGGACTTTGCATGAGAAATAGCTGAAGCAAAACGCCCTTGCTTGCCAGTCAGTGCTGTGCTGCCCTGCCACTCTGCTCGCCCCGCTCTGCTCTGACGCCTTGGCTTGCTGCTGTCTGACGAGCCTCTGCCCAGCGCCATCCTGACAGGCTGCTGCAAAAGAGCAAACGAATTCCTGACTACTAGAAGAGGTGAATAAATTGTCAATCTGATCAATGCCACCAGCTGCCTGCCTGCACATAATTGGTAAGTGGTGGCTCCTGCATCAGCAGCTCCATCAGGGTTCAGCGGGAAAGCATACATTACATCAATGCAGTCATTCAGCGAGCTTGGCGGTGGGTTTGACCCTGAAGAAAGGCACAGGTGATTGCTCAGCCTGAATAAGGGTCTGGCTGTGCTGTGCTCAGAGTGCCTTGAAGGCCATGACTTGATTACTCACTCATGAATCAAATTTCTTGCGTTCCTGGGAGAGCAGGAGAGCTCGGGCTGCTGTCAGCCCGGGCCCGCAGAGCTGCAGGCTGCATGCAGCCGCCTGTGCCCGTGGTGGGATGGCCGGGGCCAGCTTGGGTAGCAGCGACCAGAGGTGTGTGTGGTTCTGGGGGAAGCCAGGGGCTGTGGGGTTTGCTCTGCAAGTCAGGGATACAACATTGCAGTGGCTTGTTTCAGACCAGAAACCTGCTGCCAAATTGAGAAGCAGAAGCCGGCCGCCTCTGATGGGTCGGTGCTTGCAGGGTACCAGTTCAAAGTCAACAGCTGCTCCTCTCCTTCCCCAGCTCACGTTCTGACTCCCTCCTTTGGGCTCACATCCTCAGGACATGCACGCATCCCTCTGTTCAGAGCGTGACAGATTTGCGGCAGCGCTGATGAGAAAGGTCAGAGCCTCTCAGTGCAGTAAAACACTCTTAATGGCATTTTTCAATTCTGCTCCAAAGAAAGCTTTTTCTGCCCTGTTCTTCAGTGGCGGCTCTGCGCTGGTAGGATGGAGGAGGAGCGCCTTTTCTTTTCTTGGCAAACTTCTTTTTAACCATTCTTGTTTTAAGTCTCTCAGCATCTGCATACGCAGTGATTTCGTCATCCCTGTCTCTGTGGTACAAAAATAGTCTCTTTGTAAAAAGACTTCAGCCTTGTTCAAAAATGATTTCCAGAATTTCCAGTTTCTGGCACCTTCTAAAGCACCGGTCAAGGTGAAACGGGCCCCCCCACGCTGTGGCGGCCAGAGAAGCTGCTCTGCCTCCCCACGCCCAGCTGCCTCCATCACGCTCGCACCCTTTGGGCTCTGGCCTTCCGGGTGCTGGGTCTCTCCAAAACAGCCCCTCGGAGGTGGGAGCAGAAGGTGAAGCCTGAAGCACCCCCGTGAGGGATCTGGATCCGGCTCCCCCCGAGCGGAGGGTCCCTGCTCACGTGGCTGGGATGCTGAGGGAGCAGTTTGGAAACCTGCGGCCGTTCCTGTGCCAGCACGCTCTTGCTGCCGCAGCACTGCTCAATGCATGCTTTTCTTTTCTAGCTCTGGCTTTTTTAACTCTCGGTTCCAGTGGGAATTTAACATCCTTCGCATGAAGTGGAAATTGTCTCATTTTGCATTAAGCTTGTGCTTTTTATGAATGACTAAAGCTTTCATTTGCCTAAACAGGAATATCTGTTTCTAGAAGGGAACACAGAAACTGGAGCACTCGGGGGCGATTCCTCCCCGTGTCACACGCTGGGGTTTGACTGGCACGTGGCTTCTGCTAGAGCTGCCCCCGTGCTCCCCCCGCACCGCCCTCATCCTGCTGCCGACGGGGGGTCAGCAGCGGCGGGCCGGTGCCCGAGCATCCCCAGGGTTGCCCTCCTCTGCAGCGTGGTGTGCTGGGGGGTGTGGGCGCTGTGCCCGGGCAGCTCCGCAGGATGCGTGGGTCAGTGTCCGACTGGATGGCCAGAGACATTCTTTCTCCTGGGACGGTGGCAAAAGAAAGCTTTTTGTTTTCTTGGGTGCCTCATCTCCAGGGGGGTAGCCCAAGCCATTCCCGCACATGTACCGGTGGCCTTGTGGGCACTGCCCCCACCCTCGCAGGCATTCGGCTGCCAGGGCCGGTCCCTGGGAGGTGCAGGGAGTTGTTTCACGCCGATTAAAGAGCTCCGTGTTGTACAGGCAAAGCTACTTACAGAGACGGTCCTGAGCTGCTGTACAAACAGAGCTGAGGTTATAGAATCAAGCAGGGTAAGTTTTCAAGGGCTTACGTGTCCAGTGGAAGGATCTGACTAAACCTGTAAGCCTCTTTAAAAGGTGTATGTGTTTATCATGGTGTCTGTGTGTGCTTTGGGCAGCAGTGCTGGGTGTTACCCTGCCTGCAGCGCTGTGCGTGCCATCGGCTGCCCGGCTCACGCCACGGCTGCCTGCGGTCTGCCTGCCCAAAGCTTTCACCGAGGGAAATTCCCCCGCTACATCCTCTTCTAGCCTGAAATCCAGGTTTAAGTTTTCTGTGCTCTCACATCTCTGGGGAATGCAAAAGGCTTTCAAATGCACAGGGTCGCTTAATGAACTGTCTTTTTGGTAGCAGAAGACAGCTTAATTGTGAGCCCTCGTCCTCTCAGGCTTCCTGTGACACAGCTGACACACGAGCTACCAGACAGAGGCACGTTGTACTCTCCGTCTATAAGTGGTTTGTTTAGGGTTAAATGTGAGATGTTTTCAGTTTCAAGTACAAGGAATTTGCTGAAGCATGTACCTAATCCCTTGCGCTTAACAGACTGGATTAAATGAAGCTCCATTACTTTTCCACCTTTCTGGTATCACTCAAGTTATCTGGGATGCTGTGAAATAATGCACAATATTAGCAATTAATGCAACTGAAAGCTTCAATGCAATAGCGGTAAGAAAATTAATTTCAAGGGAAGGTAATGTATCGGCAGCTATGTTATAGCTCGGTTCTGACTCTACTCTTTATGTACTTAGCTTACAGTGCCCTGAAAAGGTGTCTTTCCTAATGCCCGGGCACTGTTCCAGGCCATTAAAAAGCCACTCAGCTCAAATGACCAAGCCAGGAGCTATGCCTCATCCCTAACCCTTAAACAATTAACCTGAGATGAAGTTAAGCCAGCTGCTACTTGCCATAGTCTTCCCTCTTGCTTGTGTGTGTGCTGCTACCAAGCGTGCTGAGCGCCCGGGCAGGCTGCCCCAGCACCCTCCTCTGCAAAGCTGTGCTGCTTTGGGCTCTCCTTGCAGGAGCAACACTGCCCACCCCAGCATCGGCCTTGGCTCTGCCCCGGTGTGCCCGTGGTCCCCGCATGGTCCCGGCAGTGACATCCCTGCCCCTCCGCTGGGGGTTCTCCAGCTCCCGGGGCAGGGCAGTGAGTAGCAGGCTGCTGCTGGGGCTCTGCGCTTGCTGTCCCAGCTTCTCCAGTAACCGCAGCAACTTAAACCAATGCTGTCCGTGCTGCTTTGGGGCCAGCAGGAATCATTCTGTTGCTTAGTCCTGGCTCCTGCGTAACTTTGCGTTGTCTTAAAGTTGCTCCGTATTGGGCTGAATAACTGAGGTGTGATCAGGGCTTCCAGAATTGTCCTGTCTTGCATGGAAGATACTGAGAAATACCAAATCCTTGGTCTGCCTCAGTCATTTGTTCCAGTGGTTGATCCTATCTCCCCGTTGAGAAGCTGTTTCTCATTTGGATTTGTTTGGCTTTAACTTCTGTAGACCCTTGTTGGAGTCCAGGAGCCCTGTTTGCAAGGCGCCTGTGCAGGGCTGCAAACAGTGTTCAGGATAAGCTGGACTCTCCTGGTTTTGCATGCTCTTCTGCTGCAGAAAAGTCTGCCATTGGTTTTAAGAAAGCTCAAAATATTAAAGTGTACCCTAAGCAGCTTGATTTCCCTAGGAGCGTGCTGGGGAGGGGTTGGCACCAGAGCACAAAGTTGTTTACTGGGTAGTCTTAATATAGATAGAAATCATGGGGGTGTTTTTTCTGCTTTACCCCACTGGGTTGACATGGAAGTTGAGTAGTGTCCAGCCCTTACGTTGGTTCTTACGTACCAATTTCTTTTGGTGTTTTCTATGCTAAGACCAAGTTATTTAAAAACGATAAATCCCCAGACAAGCCAATGCATTGCTTTTCCATTGTTATGGCAACACATATAAAGAGTAATAAAGCTGGATCTTGGCGAGTGTTGGAAAAGGTCCACATCAGTCGGTGGCAGTTGACTGAAGTCCATTAACAGCACCTCCGAAGCCAGCTGGCACGTGAAATGCGGAGAGCGGTGGTGCCTTGCCAATATTTGATGCAAGTTTATAATCTTCATCTTTTATTTTCTTCCTAGGATCCCCGGAGCAAACACAAATTTAAAATCCACACGTACTCCAGCCCCACCTTCTGTGACCACTGCGGGTCGTTGCTGTATGGGCTCATTCACCAGGGGATGAAATGTGACAGTAAGTGATGTAACCGGTGCCTGCGGTTGCAGCAGCGGGGGACTCTGGCACCCGGTGAGGGGCTCTGGCACCCTGAGGTCCTGGGCAGGGGCTCCCAGCCTGCCTGAGCTGCGGCTGAGAGCCTGTCCCCTCTGCCACTGGTGCGGAGCATGCTGCGGGGCTGCCTGGTGCCCGAGGGGCTGGGCACGCGTGGGCACCTTCTCACCGCTGGTGGGGAGCCCCCGTGAGTCCTGCAGGGAGAGGGGAGGGAAAGGCATCCGGCCGGGGGGGGACCCTGCCTGCATCCCCCCTGCAGCATCATCTCCGGTTCTCGGTTCTCGGCAGCGCTGGCTCCGACTGACACCCTGTGGCCGTGGCGGTGCCTGCTGCAGTGACACAGCCTCTCCAGAGCGCTTGGGTCTGCACCCTGGGGAACTATCGTACAGAGAGGAGAAAATGGGGGATGAAAGAAGAGGGAGAGGATGGAGAGAGAGATCAGTTGTTTTCCAAGTTAATCTTGTATGTTCCTATTTAAAAGGACTGTGAATATACAGCGTCTGCTTACATGCTTACACCGTCTGCAGGGAACAGCATACTCTGCTGCTCACCATGTGCTGGTTTTCTCATAAATATAGAAGCTTGCTGACTTTTGTGGGAACAGTGTATTCATTATCACCTTTAAAATGTTACCAAGTGGAAATGAATTTAAAATACAATTTTTTATATTTATATTTTTAATATTTTTTATATATAAATTTTTATACATGTATGTATGTATACACATAAGCAAGTAATTTTTAATGCCCCTTATCAACTCCTGGTGAATCCGGCTGAATACCCAGCATTGCACCATGGGTGTGATGGAAGGGAAGTTTGATAAATCAGCAAAACTCATGTAATTAGAGTATAAGGGCTAAACGGCCTGTCATCTCTGTAGGCAAGACCCAGAACTGCTGGTGGTGGCGGGTTCCTGTGTCCGTTCAGGGCTCTGCCGGAGTCTCTGGCTGCATTTGAAGGTCTCTTTGCTGCATGTTTATCCCAGAATCCCTCACAGACATCCCCACTGAAAAGGAGGACAAGTTCTTTCCCCCCCATCCCCTCTGAACACCCCATGAGCTCTGGCAGAGGTGACGGGAGTGCTGAGTATCCCTTTCTTTCTCTCCGTCCCACAGCCTGTATGATGAACGTGCACAAGCGCTGCGTGATGAACGTCCCCAGTCTGTGTGGGACAGACCACACTGAGCGTCGGGGACGGATATACATCAGGGCTGACATCGAGAAGGATGTGCTCACCGTCGTAGGTAGGTGTGTGACCCAGGTACAAACCCCACACGTGGGGTCGCCCGGTTGCCCCTTGCTGCTGGCATGTGCCGTGCCGACAGCGGTGCTGGCCACGGCGGGTCTGGGGAGTGCAGTGCCCAGCATCTGACTGGTCAGGAGCAGGCGCCTGGCAAGGCAGGACAAGGCTTTGAGCCTTCTCCGGGCACACTCCTACCCTCTGGCAAGCACTGGCTGGGGCTCCAGGGGCTATTTGTACTAAATAGCTTTTCCAGTTACAGACTTTTCGAACTGCTTTTTGAGTCATGTAAAATTTCAGCATCCGCAGCATCCTGGGAAGGGGTGGCAGAAAGTTCCTCCGTTTAGCTATGCCGTGTGAAAAAGTGTGTTGTTTGTATTGTGCTGTCCATCTGAACATCCATTTCCTGCTGTTCTTTCCATGCCTTTAATGGTACCTGGGCCCGTACAGGTCTTGGTGGGAATCTCGGATGGTCCCCTTATCTGACTAGAGCTTTGCAACCTTTTTCCACCGATTTGGAGTCACCACGGGCTCCCCCTCTATCCAAGGCGTGTGCTGCCTTCCCGCTTGGTGCTCAGAGGCTGCTGGGGCAGGCTGTCCCTGCGGTGTGGTTGTACGCTGCGGGGCACAGAGGGACATCAGCCCCTCCGCACTGCCGTGCCTGTTCCCCAGCCCCGATGGGGAGCTGAGCATGGCGTGGCGCTCGCAGGGCAGGCAGCTGCAGCTCTCCGCAGGGTGCCCTGAAGCAGGGCTGGCGTGGATCCATGGGCTGCGTGGATCCGACCACCCCGGTGATGGGTGGCAGGCAGGAGCCATCCCACGCAGGTGCATCCCCAGGGGAGGCGCAGAGCGGCAGTGCCATCTCGCGGTGTCCGCCTCCGGGGATGCGCCAGGCGGTGGGAGATGGGGCCGGAGGAAGCTGCGGGCAGCCAGGCACTGCTGGGCTCAGCAGAGGCCCCTGCCCTGCCCTGAGCGTCCCAGGGACCCGACGGCCACCCATGGGGAAACCCCTTGTCCCCCATCCCCATTTCCTCTGTCCTGGAACTCCTCCGTTCTCGGTTTGTGGCAGGAAACAGGATTATCCCATCTCTAAAGGCTTTTGCCACCCAGATTTTGAGTTCCCAGAAGATATTGCTTCCTCCGTGACCTGTAAGCATCTTATGAAACATAAGCCAGATCCTTGTAAAGCCTCTTGTCCCCTGCATGGAGGGATCAGACCAAAGATGTGACTCTCTCTGTTGGGTGCTGGTGATGGCATCTCGTGGTGCGGGTGCCGGCAGGGGGTAGGAGGCAGGGAGGGCTCTCCGCGGGCAAGGCAGGCAGCTTGCAGAAGAGCTGGGGTTTGTCTCACGAAGGCTGAGCCCAGTGCTGCTCTGGGGAAGGAGGTTTCTGCCCACGTTGGGTAACCAGGCAGCTCTGGGCAGTTACGGTCTCTGCAGGGGGCTGCCGAGCTGTGCACAGTTATTCACAAGATGATTTAAGACCTTGGGGTGTAAAATGCCACCTACCTGCCCACTCCGCAAAGGTCAGCTGCCCCTCTGAGCGGGCCGTGGAGGCACCAGGCTGATGACACTGATAACAAGGACCGGATCCTTCTCTGTCATCCCACCAGATTTGGCTGGCGGCTCCTGGAGAAGTCTGGTTTCCAGCATCCTGCAGGGCGGCTGGACTGGCAGCAGGAGATGCCGCGACATCCACAGGGTTTGCTTCAATGGGATGGGGTCAGCTCTGAGGCGTCCCGCTGTGCTCATCGTCTCTCTAACAGGCGCTTTATCCCCCAGGGAGAGTGTGAGGCTGTGGGGCTGTCGAGGTCTCGCTGCTCTGGGGTGGCTCCTTCTTGCTTGGGAGGGCAGGCTCGGCAGAGCAGATCCGAACAGAGACAGCCACAACGCTCCAGCCCTCCCAAACCAGCCCTGCCTGCCCCTGCTCTGTTTCGGCGAGGGGTGGCCTGAGCCAGTCCCCCCAGGGTGATGGGGGACCGAGGGGAGCGTTGGTCCCTGCTGGGCACAGCAGCTCCCGCGCCTCGTGGAGATGCCCGAGGGTGGGCAGGCGGTGGCACGGGTGACCTCAGCCTTGCATGAGGAAATGCTCAGGTGTGATCCGGGAGTGCGGAGAAGAGTCAGGATCCTTTTCGGCCTAGAGAGACGTCAGAAATGTTTTCAAGAAAAATACCAAGTTATTGAAAATGCGAATGAAAAATTGAAAAAGGTTGTGTTTCTTTATTTTCTTTTTAATTTTATTTGTCCTTAAAGGAGAGCTTCAGTGAACCACACAGAACTTGCTTTCACAGAAGTCCTGCTTCCCAGGCACCTTCCCTCCAGCGGATGAGGCAGGACTGGTACCCAGCCTCCTGTCAGAGGCCAGCTGGAGGCCGATGGGGCGCAGAGCTCGCCCTCCCGCTGGCACCAAGGGCTCCCTGGCACCGGAGCCGTGTTCCCATAGCTCCGAAGGCAGGGGAGAAACTCCCCCGGCCCCTTTCTGTGCAGCTGGATTTTCTTTTCTTCAGCTGAGTTTGAAAGACTGTTTTATTTCTGGCCCTTTATGGAGGTGTTGGTGAAAACATGTCATCTGTTGGCTTTTCTAGAAAGGCAGGGAAACGTACTGTGCTCTCCAGCTCTGCCGCATAGCTAATGAAGGAGTGGGAGCACTTTGAGAGAGGAGAGACTGCGCTGGCTGCCAAGGTGGGGAGCCCTGCCTTCCCTCCTGCCCCTCCAGGCAGGTGAGGGGCTCGGGATTTTTGCTCCAGAACTTGGAGGCGAGGTGGAAAGGTCTGCTCGGACCCAAAGCAAATGTGGTCACCCAGCCCTCGGGAGACGCGGGAGCCACGTGCCGTGCAGACCGCAGGCGGGGCGCTGTGGTTGCTGGCTTTGGCTCCTCTCCAGTGGGTCAACAGAGATTTCCGTTCCCCCAGTGACTGTTTGCTTCAAAAAGGCAAAGCCCTCAAATAATGACTGAGTTTGTATTGCCAGCTTTTTGGTAGGGAGAGGCCAGATCCTGAGCAATTGGCCCTTGAGTTGTGGCCAGGGCTGTTGCAGAGGTGGCAGAAAGCACGGCGGAGGGGTGGTCTGGGTTTGAGTGGCCAGGGGCTTCGCGTGCAGAGCGGCACGGGGGTCCGGCTGGGCTGGAAGAGCCACGGCATGGCATGGCGTAGCTGGCAGCTGTGTGGGGTGGCAGCTACTCTGCAGACGTGGCCAGGGTGTTGGGCTGCTTGGAGGGGTCTGTGCCTCTGATTGCGTGTGCCAAAAAAGCCACCGGTGTCTCTTCCTGCAGGACCTGCCTCGGCCACCCTGGGGTGGCATGGGGGGGCACAGCTGGAGAGTGGCTCCTGCGGGGACCCAGCCCAGCACGGGGAGGCAGCGGGCTGAGCTAGCAGGCAGGCTTCTGCTGGAACAGATTTCTGGTGGAAAATGCCCTTTACACATTTTCTGCAGAACTTTCAGTTTGGGGCGGAGAGGGGGTGGATTTCTGCCAAGGACGGGAGCGACAACGTGGCGACGGGTGTGTGGGTGGCGGAGCACCCCAAGCGTGGCAGGGGTGGGGAGGCAGTGGTGGCTGGGGGGGCGAACCCTGCCACCGGGGTGCTGGGGCTGAGGGGTTTAGGGTTGCAGGTGGAAGCCCGGCTGCTCACCCACCCACCTGCCCTTCCAGTGGGTGCCGTGGGGCTGGAAGCAGTTTGGGATGGAGAAGACGTACGGCAACTAATTGTCAAAATACAAATGAGCACAGAGGTTAGCAGGAAAGGAGGAGGAGTTTTCTACAAAGCAAGGAGGTTAGGTCTGAGCAGCGGGATCAGAAACCAGCTTGAAGATGGACCTTGTCCAGCTTGTGGACGGGGTTTCGTGGCTCGGTGGCTGGCTGCACTGAGCTGCTGTTCCCACCACTCCCGTGGTCAATCCCAAATATTTGTCAGCATTTTCACACACTGCACATGCTCTCCCTGTGCCAGGTCTGTCCCCATCTCGGCGTGGAGCAGGCGGAGGCTCAGCTCCAGGCACCCATGCAGCCAAGCACAGGCAGCATTGCCCATCGTGGCAGGAGGAGCTCAGTCACACCAGACAACGGGATTTCGGTGCTGGGATCCCTGCTTTCCCTAAATAGATCTCTCTGCTGGTTTAAGCAGGCAGCGCAGGATGCTGTAGTGGGCTGATGCTGTTGGGGTGGTGGAGGGCCGGGGTCTGTTTGGAGGGGCTTTCCATGGTGCCCGGGCATCTTCGGTCCCAGCTGCATGGCAAAATGCAGGTTCTGATGTTGGGGCAAGATCCATCCCACCGGGTGTGGAGACCCTTGCTCAGAAATCTAGTAAGCTTTCCCACAGCAAAGAGCATCACAACTGTGATATTAAAACGGGAAAGGTCCCCGAGTGCTTGGCTGTTGGAACGAGCAGGCAGAGCAGGCAGCGTTTGGCTGGGCTGCAGGTGGCAGCACAGGCATGGCCAATGGAGACGATGAACTCAGTGCTTTTATTTTTTCATCGACTTGACAAATTTGACAGGAATTTGCCATATGCTTTTCGGCAGTGTGTTTTTCTTTCCTCTCTCTTTCTCTGATTTTTTAATTTTTTTTTTCTTTCTAAAGGTAACCTTTTACTCCCAACTGAAAACACAGCTTTTGGGTTAAACAAAGTGTGTTGTTTGACTTAGAATGACTTGTTTGGTTAGCTAGCGACCTGAAGAATTGCATCTATTTGCGTCTCCCTTTTTGAAGATGACCATGACTTGCCCAGCAGCGTTTCTCCCCCCTTGCACTCTGAGATCTCATCTGCGTGACGGCAGCAGGTAGGAGACACTGCTGCTGCCAGTGCAGTGAATGCTCACCATCTTCAGCTCACAAAATGAAGATCAGTAAAGAAGGAGACGTGTTTAAACATAACACAAACTCGCACTGTGAACCTCACTGCCACGAAGTGTGGTTTTGACCCCAAAACGTCCTGCGATGCAGGGAAGGAGCAGCGGGTGTTTTGCAGGGACAGAGCAGTCCCGGGGTCGGCCGTAGGCTGTGCTTTCCTTTGGCAAGGGCTGTGCTTGCACTTTCCTTTTTTACAGCACTTGGCACAGCGCGGGCCTGCCTACGGCATGGTCTGCCAGATACTAAGATTGTAAAAATTATAATAATAACATGAGAGAGATCCAAATTTCAATATTTTTAACCCATTCTTAGTTCTGAAGAACCGGGATGAACCTCAGAGCTGCAGGGTAGGAGGCTGGTGAGAGCATCTGTATCAGTTCCAGGGGGGTTGGTGAGGCTTCGGGCAGTGGTCCCTGTAGAGGCAGGGGATTGAAATTCAGTAGCCGAATCCCCAGATATCTCAAAAATCTAGAAAATATGCACAGGACAGCTCTGGCTGGCTCTCAGTGAGGATGACTCCCATCAGGGTGATTTAATAAGGCAGTGGTGTTGTCCCTAGCCGATGCTGCTTGGACGGCAGGGGGGAGAAGCCCCGTGGTGGGCCCCAGCCCCGGTGCACCTCTGCGAGGCCGAACGCGGCCGCCCCGCTGCTGGCTGGGGCCGGGGGGGACAGACTGGGGGTGACCGGGGCTGGGGTCCGGCGCAGCCGCAGCTTTGCCAGTTTGCCAGTTTGCCCAGAGCAGCAGCAGTGGGAACCTATAGAGCTGCCCCTCCTAATTAGCTTCCCAGGTCTTGGGTCTGTGGTGTTAATCACTGCTTTATGTTCTGAGAGCGGCTCTGTTACAGCTCCTTTCATGCTATACATTGAATGTAATTGTATAATGGGTGCACCCGGGAGCGCAGCTTTGCATGCTGCAGTCAGAGCCCTGCATTGCCATTGTCTGCTGCTGCTCGGGGGTTGCTGAAGCACTGGGATTTATTGGTGTTCCCGGTGATGAAAAACATGTGGCTTTGTCTCATAATAGGGCACCTGGACAAATGGCAGCTTCCTAATGCCTGTGGCTTTGTGCCCTTGGCTCAGCGAGGTGAGGCTGCGGAGCGTGTCCCCCCAGCTCTGTGCTGGGGACAGGGCTCACAGCTCCACCAGCCAAAGGCGGTTTCCAAAACACAGGAGGTTTCTGAGGGCCTTGTTAATTAGGGCACAAAACAATCTGTATCTCATCCAGCAAAGCACTTAGATACGTGCTCTTGGCAAGCACTTCTTCTCTTTTGAAGCATCAGCTTGTGCTGCATGGGGACAGTGTGATCATCGAAAGCCTGGGGGTGTGAGTGAGCCCCCTGAGATGGAGCCGGCTGGGACGGCCCCGACCCACGTGCTGCCTCCCCTCTCCGGGACGTGCTCTCCGTGTCGGGACACTCGGGGGTTTACTTTGTGGGAAGGGGAGCCAGCTGCAGGTGACGTCCCTGGCTCGGGCACGCTCCTTCTGTGGGGTTGGTTTGGCTGTTCGTCCCTGGCGCAGACATGCTCCGGCTGTGCTAGGCGTCCTGCCTAGCCTCCAGGTAGGAGGCAGGCTTTGGCTCAGAGCCTAATTAGACGGGATGGATTTGAGCAGCAGCAGGAATGTGTTTGGATGTCCGGCATTTCTATGCGTTTGGGCTGGCTGGAGTTAAAAGCGCTTACCTTCAGCGCTGAACAGGCTGGACCCAGGGAATGAGTGCGTGAGGCTGGAAAACCCCAAGTAGCTGGCTAGAAATGGCTGATTGTGTTAGCAGCTCCACTTGCCAAATGTGTTTTAAATCACTGTAACGCATCCTAGTGATCGGTGCTGTGCACGGCACCGCCGGGAGAGGCTCCCATGAGTGTCCTCGGAAGCGAGGGACCTGAGCTGCCGTGGGCTCAGCCTCCTGGGAGGCCACTCGGGGAGGTCTCTCCAGCTCTTTGGCTTCCTTACATCAATACCGTGATTTTCATAATACAATATTTGGAGTCTCTCTCACTTTTGGAAAGGTGGATGCAAGTTGTGTGGCGTTTTCCAGCGGCAGCTTTGGAGGCCATCAGGGCTGAGCATCGCTGCGCAGCCGCTGGAGAGTCGGCCGGTGCTGGATGCGGCAGCGGGCTGGGGAGCGAGGGCAGCCCAGCCTGGGGACGGCTCTGTCGCTTCTCTCGCCCACCGCGTAAACCACGGCAAGCTCCTGCTCGCAGCTTTGTCATACTAAGTAGGTAGCGTGGGCTGGGTTATTTATCTTGAGCTGCTTGACAAGAGAGAAGTCATCTTTTGGGCCTGGTAAACAAAAGTTGGCTACCTAGCAGTGCTCTGAGGCATGCCAATTGCCACAGCAAGTTAATTCCCTTTGGATGTCACATAAAGACGCTTAATTGACTTGGGCAGTTTTTACCCCAGTCACTCAGGGAGTCTGGTCCTTTACACCAAGTCTGGCCCTTTACACCCAGGGAGTCTGCAGATACTTGTTGTTATTATTCCCCACTCCAAGACTGTTACAACTCTTGGCTTTGCCTTAAATATAAAGAGAGGATTCCCTGGAGCCGGTCTGTGTCTGTCTGTGTCCACATTTCAGATCCCGCCAGCTCCAAGGGCAGCAATGCAGCAAGGATGGGGCTGCTCTCCTCTGACCCTGGCATCAGCTGTAACACACGGTTTTTTCTGAAGGAAACAAGAAAAAAGAGACTTGTGAACCTAACAGCAATCCCAGCACACGGGGCGGCACATCCGCACCCACCGGTGTGTGGGGTCTGGCTAGGATGTGGCGTCAGGATGCTGCGGAGTGGGACCGATGTGGGGTGCGTGTCTGAACCGCCTCGTGTGGGAGGCAGACATGATGGAGTGTGGCAGGGCATCATTTGGCTGATGTTGGGCAAGAGCAAATGTATAGTCACAGTCTGTGTTCTGGTCTGGGCTTTGATCAAGTATCTTATTAGCGAGAAAAGACTGCTGAATAAAGTGGGAAATTGTAGCAAATTAAAATGTCATCAAGGCGTTGCACATTTTTGCTTCCGTAATAGAAGAGCTTCCCAATGCAGATTATTCTGAGCCTCTCGTATTAAGAGATGTGAATATCTGAGTTTGGGAAACGGAGGAGTGAGAGAATATGAAGGTTGGGCTTGGAGGCCATTAAATCTATTGCTTCTCCGAGGTGGTGAGACAGTAAGTTGCACGGAGGATGCTGCTTGTGCATTGCTCTTCTCCTGCGGCCGAGAGCTGGCTGTTCCTGCTGCTCTGTTCAGGCAGGAGTTGCAGCCTGTCATGTGTCGGTGTGTCCCAGCGGGGAGCTCCCTGTGCCAAGCTGAGGGTCGGGCAGTTCATCACTTATCTCAGGGAAGTGGTGGTCTACAGGGACTAAAATGCAGAAAAAACATGATAGGTTTATGCTGCAAGTTCTGGGGTGTATATGGGAGATGGAGACAATTCGGCATGTTTAGGTGACTTTGACCTGTGTGCGTGTGAAAGCGGAGTGCGCCCTGTCCTCGTGCAAGGGCTGCTGGAGTTGGGGGGCAATGTCGGGTTCCCTCCCCTCTCGAGTGTCCCAGCAATGTGCTGATGTCCCTGGTGGGTCCTGCGAAGCTGAGACCCCTGTTAGGACCCGTGGGAATGCGGTGCCAGCTTGGGGTTACAGCCGATATCCCTGTTGCGCCTGCAGCGTTGGCAGAGGCTGCTGGGACCGGAGCCTTGCTATTTACCGAGCTGATGAAGTAAAACATTGACCAAAACTGAAACCAATTATGCTGTGATTAGATAAACGAGCTGGAAGTGCGTTAATTAATAATCATCGGCCCAGGAAGATGCAGCCATAATGAGTCCTGTGCCTTTTCTATTGTATAAGCATGTGCAAATATATTCTTCTGCAGAGCATTAATTAAATGTTTTAACACACGAGGGTGTTAATCCGAGTGCCGGGTGCTCGCTGGAATGCGGCTGCTCCCGGCCAGGGATGGTGCGTGTTGCTGGAGGAAGTTGAGTGCTGCAGGTCAGCCCGAGAGCCTTCCCCTCTCCAAAATCCTGTCCAAGAAGTGTGAAATAAGGGGTACCGCTGGCATGGCACAGTGTTTTGCTGGCCAAAGCCATGGTGAGGTGATTGGGCTGGGGTGAGGTGGTTGAGCTCTGACCTCTCCTTGCAATGAGCAGGGCTTTTGGAAGGGTTTTTTTCTTTGGTGGGCAATGGGAAGCAGAATTATCTGCACTGAATATGTTGTAATGGCCTTGCTTACTCAGAGATGAAGGTAAAGGATTTAGCAGCCGGTTTAAGCTGTCTTTAAGAGCGGGGTAGGAGTGGGTTTTGTTGTAGGCGCTTTTTTTTTTTTAACATAAAAGTGAACCCCCATATGGCGCTGCATATTTAGCAAAGAACTTTCTGGTCTTTATTTATCCAGCGTATTAATCTTGCCTTCCCATGGAAAGCTGCGTACCAGCCACGAACAGACACACGACCCCAGGCAGGCGATGGGGCCAGCTGCAGCCCTTTCGTGTAGGGCTCTGCAGCATCTCCCGTGCCCCCAGGTGTGAGGCCAGCCCAAGCCTTTTGGGCAGGGTGGGCTGCTCTGGGGCACAGGGGAGCAGCGTCCCTTTGGAACCACCCCGGAGGTGGGGAGCGGGCATGGAGCTGGGCTGTGGTCTGCCTCAGCCACTGCCTTCCCTGGGGAGCTGCTGATGGGACACCATCGTCCTTTGCTTGAAGCGGGGCTGGTTTTACCCCAGGTGGAAAAGTCCTGGGAGCAGAGTCAGAAACCATCCTCTCGTGCCTGCTACCCCTTTGGCCGGCAGCAGAGCCCAGCAGGACCATGCCACGCGGTGGTGGCGCTGGCGGTGAAGTGGCCTCCGGGGGGGCTTTCCTGGTGGAGACCTGCAGGACTCGTCCCCATCGCTGGGTCAGGCGGGGCAGGGGGTGCCGTGCACCCCCGAGCACTGCATCCATCCCTGATTCTGCGGCATTTGGCTGCTCTGGAGCTGCCTGGTCTGCTTCTCCAGGGCATAGCTCTCAGTGGAGCTGGAGGAAGGGCCTTGCCCAGCTCTTGCAGCCACGGGCAGCTTCTGGCTGTGACATCCATGGCCAGAACAAGCTGCCTGAAAAGGCTGTGTATTCCCTCCTGCTTTGGGCACTTGTTATAGTGATATTTCTCTCCATGTTTTCAATTGGAGATGTGGGTGTCTGAAATAAGTGTCTCTTTCCCAAGCCTGTTCCTGCAGTTACAGCTGGCTGAGTAATTAAAAAGATGTTTTCTGAATAATTTATTTGGAAACTATTGCAAATTTTGCAGAACAAATTATTCAAATATCATTCAACCAGATGTACCTGCCCTGGCCCTACAAGGTGGAGTGGGTGACATCTCGTTCCCATGGCAGTGGAGCGGTGTCCCCAGGCCAGCACTACACCTCCCCGCAGGGTCCCCGGGGCAGGGGAGAGGCTCTTCCTTGCAGAACCCCCCCCCCCAAACATCATCGCTGTCCCTGCAGAGCCTCGGCCGAGCAGCCAGCGCTGTGGAGCTGTGGCTGCTGGTCTTGGTCTGCCGAGGTTTCACCAGGGCGCAGAGTCACAGACAGCATGTTCTGCAAATGCGTCCGGAGGGGGAAGGAACCGGTGTAAAATCAGGGTTACTCATCCGGGGTGCCTGGGCAGCCCCGGTGCGCAGCAGTGAGGGCATCCCGGTGGTGCAGTGATGCTCCCCGCGCCCGTGGTGCTGTGGGCGCCCAGGAAGGAGCACGCTGCGTCTGCCGAGCCACCAGCGGAGCTGCAGCCTGCGCCAAGCACTCGCTTGCACGCACACACCCACGTGTCCCCTCTGAGCGTGAGCGTGCGCAGGCACCTGCGGTGCGCGGAGGAGGATGTGGGCACTGCCAGCGCTGCCCTCGCCCCAAACACCCCCTCCCGAGCCGGTGAAGTCCAGGACTTACCTATGCATCTTCCTGACCGTAGCCTGAAACCAGGGCGGCTTCTCCTCAGCAGGCACCAGGAGCTGTAGCTGGGCTCGGTACCCAAAGTGACTTAAGACCGGCTGCTTTAAATGGGATCGTAATATTCTTACTCATCACTATTAATAATGATGTTACTACTACTTAATGATGCACAAAACTGTCAGAATATGACAGATGTAAAACTATTTTACATCAAATTTAACTGTCAAAGAAGGACCATAAACGGTTGGAGAGCAGTACATTTCCCCCGACAGGAGGTATCGCTACTACACTTCTTGAGGTTTTTATTTTTCTTTCTCTTAATTGTTGATTTCTGCTTGAAAAGTCAGAAAGTTACTTAAGGTCAAGCAGAAACATTTTGGTTTTTTAAATGAATAGATAAAATTATTCCCATTAATGAAATTTTTAGTTCTGCATGCTGAGATAATAACGTGAGGTAATCAAATCTCATGCTTCAGGGCATAAACTGATTGACTATGAGGGTGAGGAATTATTTTTCCTGTTCCTTAAAGAAGTGAACAATGGCCTGATAAATGGCGAAAGCTTATTCATTTGTCTCCAGAGGATGTTACGCTGGCCATTCGGACGGTGAAACGTGAAGCAAAGTCAGAGCATTGATTCAGTGTGACATAATTTTGCATCCTCTCTCTCTAAGGGGACATCGTCCGGTTTGAGTCCTGAGAGCGAGCGGCTCCTTCCAGCTCTTGGGTTAGTTCTGCTGGTCACACAGCGGCTGTTGCCATCTGTCTCGGGGGGTTGAGTCGTCCCCGGGGATTTCTGGTGACCCCCGGGGCACATGAAGAGCGATGGTCACCAGCGTGGACCGTGCCTGCCCCTGATGCTCGGTGCAGGACCTGCGCTGGGGCTGGGGCGGGCACCGTTCGGTCCCCAGTACCGTGACACCCCCGGTTTAAGTGGTCCTGCACGACAGCGAGTGGCAGCGGGCTGTCCGCGTTTGGCGTGGAGATGAGATCTTCCCCCAAGGCTCTCGCTCTCCCTGTGCTGCAGATGATCAAGGTCATTGAAAATACGTTTTCATAATAATTTTAAAGCCAGGAAGGTAATAAAAGGTAGTAAAAGCTCAGCGGAGTTGCAGGGGGAGGGTATTAAGAGGCTTTAAGAGGTTCAGCAGGGCGCTTGGGAGCATCATTCGCCGCACCATGGCAGCGCAGGGGCGTGCGGGCAGGGAGCCCTGGTCCCCCGCACTCGGGCGAAGGCAGGAGCCTGCAGGGAGGCGCAGGGGAGCGGGGCGGTTGCCCGCAGCTGTGACGGCTGCGGTCGGACCGACCAAGAATTAAAGATGGAGCTGTGCAAAGTGTCCGGGGTGGGGGAACGGCTGGCAGGGCTCTGGGCTGGGGGCGGGGTACAGGAGCGCCGGGCTCCCCATACAAGGCGCTTCCCACCTCTGCAAACAGCAAAAACAATTCCTGCCGTTCGCTTACAAGCCCCACGAAGGCTGCTTCCCCTGCGGGCTCGGTGCCAGTCAGGTGGTGCCTTGGCAGGACCTATTGTGGGATTTTTCTCTAACACACTTTTGTGTTTTATAATTCAAGAACGTGGCTATAAAGATTGCCTTTTTTCCTATGAAAAAGGCACAGATAAAAGCTTATAACAGTGATGAGAAAATATGTATTCTCCTCTGAGAAGGGGTGAGGGAGAGGAAGGCATTTCGGCTCTATCAGTGCAGAGCCTTGGCGGGGCCCTTGGAAATTAAACTCATTACTTGGAGATTTCACACAGCAGATTGCAAGCCTTTCTGCTTGAATGGTACAAAGCTTTCCACAGAAGATTTTGACTGAGAGTCCAAATTAAGCCACAGAATAAACTGCTGTGCATCCTCTGAAGTGCAGAGCTGGTATTTATGTCCAATCTTTAAAAAAAAAAAAAAAAATGATTCATTTATTAAATGGCACATGAAAATAATTGTCAGGACATTAGGAAATGAAGTCACGCTGCTTGCGTCGCAGCAAGCAGTTACAGGCAGAAGAAGGCGCGGCTGTTGGGCTGCTCTCACAAGACACAGGCTGTGCAGGTTGTTACGTGGATGAGACTGTTGTAGAGCAGATAATGCACATCGGGCGCTGTTGCTTCACCAGCCCTGGCACTGCCATGGATTTCTGCCCATATGGGGTCTGTGGAGGGATGGCCCAGTGCTGCTGCAAAGCTGACCCTAACTCGGGGAGCAGCCTGTGCAATACATAATGAATCGGCAATATCCAGAGAAGCTTGAAAGCTGCTTGGGTCTGATATTTTACTGTCCTCCAGAGATGCCTGTTGTCTGTTTAAAGGAATTTTGAGCCTTGGTCCTCTCTGGTACGGGAAGGGTGAATCATCCTCCTAGGGCATCTTCTCATAAGTGGTTTTAGGATGCTCTGATGTCCCCAACCCCCCTCAGCACCCTCCCTGGGGACGATGGCAGATTTCGGAGTGGTGCAGTACGCAGGGTCCCCAGGTCCTGGCGTTTATTCCTGCTGGGAAAACAAGACCGCTGCTGCCTAAACGACCTGCGGGATGGAACTGCCCCAGGGACCGGAGCCTCGCCACATGTCCTCCCCCTCTTCCAGACAGCAAAGCTGCTGCTTGCACATGAGCAGAGAAAGCTCTTTGTAAACGCTGATGCCGAGCTGCTGCTGCATCTGCGTCTCTCACCTCACCGACCGTTGGTGGGCCTCAACCTTGCAGCGGAGAGATCCAACCTGTCGTGGGCGTGATGGCATCCGTGGCAAGGTCGCCATATATCGCTGCTTCTGGGGCCGTCAGTAACGAAGTCATTCCTTCCCCTTCTGCTGGAGGGGCAGGAGGTGGCTCTGGCTCCCGTGGGCGCATCGTCTGAGGAGTCTGAAGAATATCTAGTGCTGCCGAATCGATAGGGCTGCCTGGGCACCTGTAATTGGGCAGCAGGCGGTTCCCGGCAGGCTTCCCCTCTCTGTCTTGCCAGCTGCTGTCAAGGGTGTCGTGTTTGACAAATGAGCTAGTTTATAAATGCAGATTTGAATTTTGGCTACAAATTTTATTCCATGGAGCCAGAAATTGGGCAATGCTTCAGGAGGACAGCAGTAGACTGCAGATTTTGGAGCATTAATTTGCTTTTCAAAACTGTCTGGCCCCCAACCTTGCATCGGGAACGCCTTTCTGGTAATTTGGGAACTGAGCAATTGTTTTTACTCTTGCTGACTCTCTGAAAGCACCTTCTAACACCCTGCAGCACCGCACAAGCAGCTGGAGTCCTCTCCTCCCTGGGATTCTGGGGTGTATGGGGTGAAGCTGTGCCCACAGTGAGCCTCGCAGCAGAGCTGCTGGAGTGATCTGGTGGGATTTCAGGCAGCGCCAAGTTCCCTGTTCCCCACACGGCGTGACCCTTCACGCTTGATCCCCGAGGTGTGCGCTGGACCCAGGGAGGTGGTGGCATGCTGTGCCGAGGGGCTGCCGGCAGGCACCGTGCCGGCTGCCGAGGAGGGGCGGGGAGCTGTGTAACCGCAATGCTTGGGCAGGAGGGAGGCCCCCACCGCTGTGCGGGCAGTGCTGCCTGCTCAGGCCTGGGCAGCTTGGGCGGGAGAGCCTGCGAAAGCACCCAGCGGAGCTGCGTCTGCTGGCTGCAGTGCAGCGGAGGGAGTTTCCCCTCTGGACTTTCTTGCAGGCAGCTTTCCCCTGGTTACAGCTGTGCTCCGTCATGTCCCATCGGACTTTCCATCTCTGGTATCTTTGCTTGGGCTGAAGGGAAGATAAGACCGTTCTCCCAGAAGACAGGCCCTTTTTGATTTAATCTAGGGAAAGAGACTTAGATCAGCCTGATTGTATTTAATTTGTCAAAGCTGCAATCCGATTACAAGCAGTCGAGGTTGCCCACAGGTTTGCTCTCCCCTCTTCCGCTCCTTGTTCTGCTCCTGCTCCCCGAGGAGACGCTCCGCTTCCCAGAGCCGGGGTGATGCTGCCGAGCCCGGTGGCTGCACTGCTCCCTGTGGGCATCCCCCCTGGTCCCTCGGGGCCGCGGCAGCTGAGCCCGAGGGGACACGAAAGGAGAGCTCAGCGCTGGATCGCACCACTGTGCTGGTGCTTTCTGGTGCCTGCTCTCCCCAGTTCGTGGCTGTTTCATTGCTGTTTCCACTCTTCATGGAAAGCACCATCCCCGTGCTCTCTCCTCTACCAAAAGAAAGATGCAAATAAGTGCAATTCTGCTTACCAAGGTGCAAGAGGAAATAGAAGCAGCTTTAAACTGTTTAAACCTGAGAGCAAACAACAAATCATCGTATCAGGAAGTGAAAATAATCTCTTGAATTGATGCTTCAGCCTCCCTTGTCCATTAGAGCTCTATTTGCTTTGCATTGATAGCTGTGTGTCATTTCTCATGTAATGTCCGTGTCTGCACATATTCGGTTTTAATTCTGTTTTTAATCACTATTTTCACACTTACTCTTGGCACACAGGGAAGTTGTCAGTTGTTGGGTATTTTTGTAGTTTGAATACTGAATTTAATCCTTTTTCTCTTCCCCAGTAAGAGATGCTAAAAACCTAGTTCCTATGGATCCTAATGGCTTGTCAGATCCCTATGTGAAGCTTAAACTAATCCCTGACCCCAAAAACGAAAGCAAACAGAAGACCAAAACTATCAAGTGCTCCCTGAATCCTGAGTGGAACGAGACATTTAAATTGTAAGTACAAGAAAAATGTTTAAACTTGTAAACTGATTTTTCTCACCCCTAAGAATTAATGTGATTGTATTTGCTCTGATTTAATTATTCAGAGACATTAAGCTGATTCAACTGAGAAATAATTCTTTTCGGTCCTGTAAGTGTGACTCAGAAACGCTCGAATCTCTGCCCTGACCAAAGCCGAGCGTTTCAGGGCAGGAACTCTGCATTCTCCGTTTGACACAGATGTGGTCAGGAAATTAAATATTAGAGAGCAGAACCGTCATTGAAGACCATCCCTTCATTTTGCATCAGTGTTCTTATGGAGCGTGGAGGGGCATGGTGGTGTGGCAATGGCTTCCAGAGTAAAACCATCCCTTTTTCTTTCCTCTCTTCCAGCCAACTGAAAGAGGCGGACAAAGACAGGCGGTTGTCTGTGGAGATTTGGGACTGGGATCTGACCAGCAGGAACGATTTCATGGGCTCCTTGTCCTTCGGGATTTCTGAGCTGCAGAAGTCGGGAGTTGATGGATGGTAAGAGTTGCAATGGTTTTAAAAATACTACAGGCAAAAAGCAGTCCTGATCTTTTTGTATGCAACGGAAAATGTGGCAGTCCATTGTACTTTACCAGCACCCTTCTGTTCAAGGACCACCAGTCGTTTTGGCTCCCGTGTAAGGTGCCCCTCCACCTCTCAGGCTGGTGAGAATCACTGGTGCTGTGGTGGGCTGTGGGGTGTCCCACGGGATGGCCAGAGGCGCCAGGACATGGTCGGAGTGCCCCGCGTGGGCTGCCTGTGCGTCACCTCCGCTGTGTCCTCCTGCCCCTCGCAGGGTCGCTCGGGGAGCTTTTACCTCCCACGGGCACGCGCAGAGATGGGGCTGCTCCGCGGGGCATTCACGGCCGGGAAGGCTGGTGCTCCCGGTGGGCTCACGCTGCGTAGGCTTCAGGAAGGGAGTGCATCGCCTGCCAGGAGAGCAAGCATTTCCCAGCATTTTCTGGTTGGATTCCCTTAGTCTCTGTACTGGGGAGGCACTGTGGCTTCGTCAGGCGTGCAGGAGAGCAAGCCTGTGAGCGGGTGAAGGGCTGGGGGGGACACACTTTGAATTGCGATCCGTGCCGGGGGCAGCCGTTTTGTAGCACACAGACTAGTAGAACAGATGCTGAGGGGCACTGTTCAATAAAAGGAGGAATGCTACCAAAGCGTGTAATTACCCTTGCTCGTTACCATACGAAAGACGAACACGGTGGGTCTATAACACCTGCACTGAACGGGTCTCTTCATTTCCATTTTATCTCCCCCAGCAGGACACATGCCGCCTTCTTTCCTTTTTTTTTTTTCTTCCCCTCAGCCACTAATGCCCGAGAGCTGTGTTACCTTTCCATGTCAAGTGTAATAATTGAAAATAGATATTACATGTCTTTTGGAAACCAAAGCCTGCATGCTATTAATTTGCATTCCACGAGTTGAGCAAACACCCCGGACTCTGTCTTTTCCACCGTGGAAGCTGTACGAGCAGAGAACGGCGAGGAGGAGGAATTAGCAGACAGGCTAGCCTGCCCGCATCTCTTGCAGGCAGAGGTGGGCTGGAGGGCTGGCACCATGCGGGGCACCCACCGCCTCCCCTGGCACAGCCGGGGCTTGAGGGGCAGAGCTGGGGATGCTCCCTGCCGCTGTCCGCCTTGTCCTGCCCGGCGGGAGCCCGCAGTAAGGCAGGCAGCGCCTGCCGTCCCCCCAGCGAAAACCAGCCCGGCGTGGGGCTGCAGGCAGAGTCTGGCTGTGTTATCGTGCGGGTGGCGTGCGGCAGGGCGCAGCCTGTGAGCCTCACTTGCCGCAAACCAGACCCCGATCGAGGCACGGCTTCTCCTCTGGAAAAAAGAAGAAAACTGTCACTTCCCCCCAAATTTCCAGTCACCTGCAAGGACGTGTGTGTGTCAGCTGGGGTTGGTGCGCTGCCGGCTTCTGATGCAGCCCAAAGTCTGATCGTTTTCCCAGCCTTTTAAAAATCATGTAAGTGGAGATCTAAGTCATTTTCCTTGTCACAGCATTTGGCTGGAATAAACTCTAGAAGGAGCTCTGATGTATATTTCATATCTAAACAACTGCAGTTAATGGAGAAAACAAGCTCAGAGGAAGAGTCTGTCCCTATATTATGCAAATAGCACTTTGTTCGTTCAGTGCAGCCTCTGTAGATAACACCCAGCTGATAACTGTCCTCCAGCTGCCGGGAAGGGTTCGCCGATGGAGCCAAGGCTTTGCCTGCGGCTGTGTGAAACGCCTCAGATCTGAGTGGCGTTTCCATGATTTCTGATAATTGCTGCTTAAACTTTTTTGCTTTTTTTGGTGAGTGTCTTGGCTTTGTGCTCAGGGTTGTCAGCGCCAGCCCAGCACCAGCAGGCTCTGCGTGCTGTCCCCATGGAGCCCGGCTTGCCTTGGCACCTGGGGCAGCTCATGGGGAAGGAGCTTGCCCACACGTGTGCCCATGGCCATCACGAGAGATACGTGCTTTGGCTGTGGGTTTTTGGGTCAGGCTTGTGTTTTGGAAGAGACATCAGTGCTTTGTGGTGTCCACCGCAGCAGGTTGTGGTTGTGCTTCCCGGGCTGTGGTGGCTGGGGTCCCCAGTACAGCGAGGGACCCCAGAAACAACCCTCCACTTTGGTGCTTGTCTGGGAGCTCGCTGAGTGGGACGGTTTGGGGGTGTGAGGTTCGGGGGGTCTTCTAACCTTGGGGAAGGGTCACCTGGATGCCGGTACAGCGGAGGCAGAGCTGTGCTCAGAGCGGGAGGTGCGGTCCTGCCTGCCTGCGGTCCTGCCTGCCATCCTGACCTGACCTTCTTGCTGTGTCCCTCCAGGTTTAAGCTGCTGAGCCAGGAGGAGGGGGAGTATTTCAACGTCCCGGTGCCTCCTGAGGGAGAAGAAGGAAACGAGGAACTGAGGCAGAAATTTGAGGTGAATTTGTTTTTCTTGGGAACTCAGGGGTTTTCCTTGCTGCCTGCCTGGCACGCCCTCGGCAGGGGGCTTTTCCTGCCAGCTCTTTCCCCAGCAGCACAGGGAGCATGGAGCAGGGTATGGCCCATCACTCCTCCCTCTCCCTGCTTGCACTGGCTCCTGGGGAGCTGTGCCCTTGGCCAGTCCTTCCCGAGGCTCTCCATGGCACGCCTGGCTTGGGGGCATGAGCTTTGAATGGTATTTCCAGAAGGTAAAGTTGTACAGTTACATTTAACAAAAAAAAACCCCTCACTCTAAAGACTTGAAGCTTTCCAGCAATGGTTTAGCTATGTTAAATAATAAACAAGGAACTTGCTGGATCCATTTGGGAACCACGGGTTTGTGATGCATTTGCAAGCGGTTTCTGCCTCGCTGGTGCAGCGCTGTGACATGTCACCGCACCAGGCTGGTGCTTCCAGGGCAGGGGAGACTGGAGAGACTGCGGGTGCTTCAAACGGGGATCTGGTCGCTCCTTGGATCGCTGCAGCTGCGCGGCTCCTCCAGCACAAGGCACACGGGGGGCCAGGAGCAACTGCGCAGCAGTCTGAGGAATGGTGGGGAGCTGGGACAGATGGGCCAAAGGGGGACATTTTGTAGTGGTTTGGAACAGAGCAAGTTAAGGCAAAAGGGTTCAGATACATCAGGGGCTGGAAGCGTGGGGTTCACTCGCATGCAATTTTCTGACGGGATTGACAAGGTGGTTTTTGGTTGTAGCACACGGAATGAGCCATCCATCTTGCCCTTCTGGAATACTCTCATCTAATTTGAAAATACGGTGACCTCCCTGCATGTGTGTGTCTCCGACTTCATGTGTGATAGAAGCAGGCAGTGGATTAGCTGGGAAAGGGAACAGTTATTTCTGGTCGATGAGGAGATGAGAGATATGAAAATGATTCTTTGGCACTTAGGTCGAAAATACAACAGAGAATATTGCACAATGCACAGTTTTGTGTAATGTTTGCTTTGTGCCTTGTGCTCCGCTAAGAGCATGCTTGATCCCGTGTCTGCTGCCTGCGGGTAGGAAGGAGTCTGAAATCCCATCATTTTTAAGAAGTTATTTCGTCTTACTGCAAAGAAAGCAGCATTGCAGACATCCCCCCTTCATTTGCGTTGTTTCAGACCACGTCTGTCTTTCTGTTAGGGTTACATAATTCACAATTTGTGTTTGCCAAAGTGAGTATAGCGTAGCTAAATAAAGAGATACTTCGTTTATGTATTTCCAACACCATATTTCAATCAAAGAGGGACGAAGACCCTGGATGTCCCAGGATGACCTGATGTGACTGTGCTCCTGATGTCAGCACGTGCACGTGTTGTTGGTGCAGCAGTTCTACCCTCGTTCTGAGGTGCCATATAATAGGATTTGTTTGTCTGTTTTTTCTGTCATGCTGCCGATTATGAATTAATATAATTAAGATAAATTAAAATATTAACATAATTGGATTTGGGGCTAATCTCAGAAAGAAACCCTTTCTTAGCTGTTAAATGTCGTGGCAGCCTCTATACCCTGCCTTGTGCACTGAGACCGGGCTGGGTTTTTAAGAGGGTGATGGCTGGGTGAGCTGGCACATGGTATCAGCGATCCCTGACGGGACTTTGCACCGAGGTGTTACCGACAGAAGCACTGCTGGGGCTGCTGGAGGTGTAAGCCTGGAACACTAGGAATACGTACGAGCCAGTGATTTATTTTTCAATAGCCTACGTAATCCGTTCTTCCCGTGGTGTGTAGTGCTGCTCTCTCAGCCCGGATAGTGGGGTGACCTGATGAACCAAGAGTGGAGTCTGTGCTAATTGAACTACGGGCTAATTGATATGGCCAAGTGACAGCGAAGGTCAGATGAGTGACAGCGCCTTGTCTGAAGCGAGCCCGTAACTTTGAGGGGAAAGCCAGCAGCACCAGCCGGAGTGCTCGAAGGGAGCAGCGGGGTGCAGGGGCATGCTGTTGCTGCCAGCTCTGGCCCGTGCGGATGGAAGTGCAGAGTACTCACTCGGGGAAAGCGCTGGTGGTGCCTGTGAAAAGCAAAGGACGTAAAAGTGATGGGCTTTTCTGAGTGAATGTGGACATGGGATTTCAGGGAGCCAGAAGGGCTCCGCAGAGCCTTATCACACCTGGGCTTCCCCGAGGAGCTGGCCCAGCTAAGCTGCTGTCAGCGTCAGAGAGCATCAGAGCTTTGCACTGGCAGCACCAAGGATCTGCGCGGAGGTGATCTGAAGCTGGTGAGGTTTCCATGCCAGTCTCTGAAAGATTTCAGTGATGCGTGGGTCCAACTCCCCAAAGAGGCTTCAAGGAGAAATGTCTATTTACTACTCAATAAGCCATGGAAGATCTTGCCGAATGATTGATCCAGACGTTACTGAATTAATAGGTCTTTGCCATTTTTCAGTATAGCTAAAGTCTTCCCAGAACCGTAAGAATGAATGTGGTACATCTGGAGACTTACATGAAATGAGCCATACGTAAAATAAAATAGGTACCCTTATGTCATCAGTGTGAACTCCGTAATTGTAGCACAGGACTGGAGAGTTAGTTCCTTTTTCTCCTTTCTTTTTTTAATCTCACATTTATCTCATTTATATATAACTTTCCTGAATATCCAAGAAAATAAGACAGTTCTAGTAAAACAGTTGGCATGCAACCACTGGTTGTCAGCTCTATAAAGAGCTACCTACCTTCTTTTATTGCATTTCTTGATGTTCCAGTGGTATTAAAACGGTATGTATGTTGGAAGTCAGATGATGAGTTGTCTACAGATCAGAAAATACATTGTCCAGAGGTGTCATTGCACTCTGCCAGACTACATCTGTACCCTCACCTTGCCACGTCTTCCCCTATTGTGTCCTCCTTTGTGAGCAAGTCAGCGTTACAACAAAAGAAATCCCTGTCCAGCTGAGCGATGGCTTGTGCTGGTGTCCCGAGGGGCGAGGAGTGCACCGGAGCCTGGTTGTGATGCAGCAGCCAGGGTGCTGCCACGGAATTTCAGACGAAAAGGACTAAAAAAAATCCTCCAATCGATCTGTATTAGTGCTGCTTGATCCTGCCTGTTCCTGGGCAGCGCAAATCAATAGAACAAAGTTGAGACACGTAGGACAGGTTTATATTTTTGAGTGGACTTAACATTGCAAAAGCACCCAGCTGAAAGGACTGAGGTGTCAGCCTGGACAATGCAGAAGACGCACGGATGCTCGCAGAGCTGCTGGCTGGAAGAATGCCCCTTTCTGGCAGCCTGCGGTGCCGTTCTTGGCCGAGGTCCTGCTGCTGCGCTTCCTGCAGCCTTCTGTCTGCAGCGGGCACGTCCTGGGCTTGACGAGAAAGCATCCTGAGACAAAAGCACAGCGTGAAGCCTTACGCTACATCCCCTGCCAGTTCTGCTTGGTCTTTATCAGCCACTTGCTGGGACAGCTTGATAGATGTGAACGTCAGCTGCTATTACATAAATTCAGATGTAGTAAATTAACTATGACAAATGGAGTTGGATAACGAAGGTCAAGTGCTTTTTTTAAAAAATTTTGTGAGTGGTATTTGGCACGCTTCAGTTGTAAACCTTAAAGAGGTCTCGAGATTGAGAGAGAGTCAGGAGTGTTTTAAAAACAGGTTAAAGGACTTTTGTACTCACTTAGAGATAGACATTAGAGACACTCGATAGCAAAAGGAAGACACTTCACTCAGGGATGACGATCTTTACATCTTCCCTACTCTTATTTTGGGCTCTTTTCTGCAAAGGCCTTTCCCCCTCCTGGCCAAGCTACACGCTGAGCCTGTTTTGTCAGGGAAGTCGCGTTGTGTTTATATCCTCATCTTGTCTCCTGTGAACATACCGTGATGCTGCAAATTCAGGTCAAGTGCAAGACTGACTGTGACTGAAGCAGCCCCTCTTCAGACACAGACTCGGGAGCAGCTGTAGGCAGCAGGAGGGACCCGAAGTCGCTCTCACGCTTGGGTACCGGGTGCTCGCCCGGGTGTCTGCCGGCGCTGCCGGTGACGCTGTGCCTGAAGCTGGCCAGTTTGCTGGGATGAAGCAAACGAAAATCCTCTTCCTTTCCCTCTCTCCGTGTTGCTCTTTTCCGCTCTGCTCGGGACTGAAAGCCTCCCCCTGCTTTGGTCAGTGTTTCACTGAGTCCCGTGGCCAGCCCCAGTGCTGCTGGGCTGCAGACGTGCGGGAGAATACGGGCTCGTCTGAAACAGAGGTGTGCTTTTGGGTGTCATTTAATGGAAATGTAATATTGCCCTTGAATTTTATTACAGCTTGTTTTCACAGAGGTTAATTTAGTGTCAAATCTGATCTGGCAAGATTGTTTTTCAGCTCTGATAGAGTATTTAGGAAGCTTTCACAGAATGTGACTATTTTGCCTGCTGATAAGTACCCCTTTCTTTTGGAGATAGCTTTGAAATACAATAGGGTGAGGGTTGCCGAAGGCAAAGTTACACAACACAGAGCTGGCTTCGTGGAGACGCAGAGGCTGCTCTTCTTCGGTTGCCCACATTTGGGTCCCTCTTCGGCCAAGTTCATTGAGCAGCTTTCGGTGGTGCCAGAGCTGCTGTTTGGCACCTGAGCTGATTTGAAGTAAAGTGCTCTGGGTGGGTATCCCCTTCTTTTGGGGATGTTGTGAAAGCCTAGAGATTACAGTGAGGAAAAACCCTTGTACTTCGGGAGAAGTGACTTTATTTCCTTTCCAATGTATGCACTTTTTCCCGTTGGAAAGCAGGCGTGCCGTGGGTGCGGCTCTGCTCGCAGCAGTAGCAGGTACTGGGCTGTTGAATGATTTCAGCCTCCTCCCTGGGGCAGAGCTGCGTTAGCAATTACGATGTTTGCAAATTCTGGAGACCATTCCTTCAGTTTTCAGTGCAGGAGTTGTTCAGATGTTTGTAGGTGCTGCAGGTGACCTTGAATGGAGATTTTTACAGCACAGAGAACCTTGCAAGAACCAATTAGCAGCAGCAAAGGCTTGGAGATTACTTGTGAGGCTCCTATCTGGAGGAACTGCGAGCAGCAGCCAAATTGAACTGCTGGAATCGGGTTAATGGAATTTCATGCTAGACTGAGCTCAGTGCAAGCCTTACACTGTCACATATTTCTAAAAATTAAAACCGAATAAATTGTGAGATAGCTTTTACAAACTGTGGTTCAGCAAATTAGATAGTCCCTGGACCAATGAGGAGGTGCCGAGCCACTGATGAGATTTTGTGTTTAAAAATGTGGGGGTTTTGTGAGGCTCCTTAATAAGCGATTGTGATTGCAGCAGCTCGCGCAATATGCTTGCGGATGCAGGAGGAGTGCTTTCTATTCTGGTTTGTTCAAAATGGATTTGTAGCTTCCTGCGTTTAGCCTGAACTGGCACAGGAGTGCAATTCTCTTCGATATCAGATAGTAACGGAGGTGGAGCTGGATAAAAAGTCCTGTATTTTACTTTAATATATTTATATTCATCTGTCCTTTTCTGGTGAGGTGAGAGACAGAAGTCAGCTTTGAGAGGAAAAAGCTTACTTAAGCCTCTGGTTTATACTTTGGATGACTTAGAGCATATTACGGGGTAGCTCCCCGGGCACGCAGGCTGCCGTGTTCCGCTGGCTGTGGGGCGAGGGGTAATGGGGTGGTGGACAGATGCGGTTCCCAGTTGCTCTCACAGAGATTAACTGGGAACCAGCTGAACAGCGCAACATGTTGAAGCTGATAACGTCTCCAGTGCCCTTCTTGGTGCTGTCCCTGTTATGCTTACGGAAAAGGTTCCCATAGCTCAGGGTAGGGTTTGACCTGGAAAAGAGCTCATTAACGTGGGATTTCAGGAGCACTGGCTGGTTTTATAATGACCTTTCCCCACACTGTTTTCAGTAATTTTTTCTCTTTTCTCCCCGTCCCATCTCCATCTTTGCAGAGAGCCAAGATTGGAACAGGGTCCAAGGCTGTGGATGAGAAGACAACAAATGCCATCTCTAAATTCGACAACAACGGGAGCAGAGATCGGATGAAACTTTCGGATTTCAATTTCCTGATGGTGCTGGGAAAAGGAAGCTTTGGGAAGGTGTGGTACAACATACACCTTTGCACTTTCTGTATTTAATACACGTGCTTCTAGCATTTCTGAGCTGCGGCCACGTGGCTACTCCAGTGTGATCTGTCCTGTCTCTGCTGGGAGCACTGGTGTCGCAGTAATGGGAGCCCAGTTTGCTGGCTCCCTTCCAGACTGTGGGACTGCTGTGTCACAATGATGAAGACCTGAGATGTCTGCTCAGACCATCACAAAAATCAGACACTTTTTTGGGAAGCAGGGTGTGTACTGTGTCTTTAAAGCTCTCTTTTTTTTTTGGCCTTTTTTTTCCTCTAGTAATTACAAATATACATGAACATTTTAATTAACTTTCCAGGCCGGTTATGAGTGGTAACAGAATTTCATTCTTCTAGTAATTATGTGACTTGAAGCCTTGATTTTTTCTTGGGGTCTTGCCAACTTTGTCATGATTTCCATTAGAAATCCCAGTCCGCGGGTGGCTGCTTGGGCTTCATAGCCCGGCATGGGCAGGAAGGTGGGCTGCTGTTGCTGTGCACCAGCGCAGTGTTTGCTGGTGTGATGGACGGCCTGACGCTGCTCTGATTAGCGAATTGCCTTGATTGCAGGGAATATTGCTGTGCCTTTGGGCACATCTCTTGGGCGGGCAGCGGAGGCAAGGAGAGAATGCCAGGGGAGCGATGCTCACCCATCGCCTGCTGAGTACAAGGGGTGAACCCACCTTTCACAGCTGGCACCCATTCCCTCCCCCAGCCTTTTGCCGCTGGCGTTTGAGGTCTGGGAGGTCCCAGCCTCTCTAGAGGGGTGTTTGCTCCCTTTCTGGATGTGGAGAGCTTAGAGATCCACTGAAGCATCTGTGACAGGAGGAAAACGGGCCGTTCCTGATGGTCCCCAGCATTCAGAGCATCAGCCTGTCGTTCCCCGCCAGCGATGTCGCCGGGGAGCAGGCTTGCATTACTCTGTGTTTTACACCTTTGCTGCGGGTTGGCAGTGTCGGGGAGCAGGAGAGCCCCGTGCGTTGTGCTCGTGCTGCTCTCAACTCAGTAATGTATTCATATCCCCGTTTCTGTGTTGCTCTTGCCCCCTTTTCTCTCCCTCCCAACACCTAATCCCTTTTCAAGTCTATGCTTGGCATCTGGAAACTCTGTAGTTGCGGGTTTTTTTCCCCCTCTTCTTTCTTTTAATTTGAGAAACATTAGCAAACTCTTCAGTCGGCATCATGGCTTATATAAGGGAATGTGTGACAGAAACTGTTCCCTAGAACAGAATGTTATAAATATGCTAATTAGTGCTTATTAAGACAGCACGTTGGTTTCTACGGTTAGATGCAGCCTCACCCTCACGTGTGCCTGCGCCTCACCGGGGAGCGCTCCCCCGCGGCTCCCCTCCTGCCTCCCCGGCATCCCACTGCCCGTCCCCCTGGCACGGGGGCACCGAGGTGGCACGGCGGAGGGTGCCCTGCTGCAGAGGACGCTTTGCTACCTGCTCGGTTTGCACTTAGACAGGGGTGCCAGATGTTTTGGAAGGAGACAGGCAGAGGTGCACAGATCCGTGCCATGCCGGCGCTCGGCTGACGAGGAGAAGAGCCCAGCTCTCCGGTCTTGGCTTCTGGCAGGTTCCCTGCCCTCGGCGTGCCGAGCAGCCGGTCGTGTCCGTGGCAGCGGCGTCCTTCTCCGGGGCTGGCGTTGCCTGCTCCTGTGCTTGGCTGTGTGCTGCCAACCTCCTTCCTCCCAGTCCTTGCTGCTGAGCAGGCTGTGAGAGCTCTTTGAGTATAATCACACTGTTTTAGGCAGTCTTTGTCTCAGGCATAAGCATATTAACCCTTTGGCATCAGTAGCTCAAATTTACTGCTTAGTATTTTTATCATTCCACTGCTGTGGCTGTCCAGCATCAGGAGTATCCATGTGTTGGCCTCGGTGGAGTTTAATAAACTTGCTTTCTCTACATTCAGCATCCAAATATCTCCACTATTATGCTGGAGCATTCCCAAACAAATACTCTATATTACAGGAATAAATCAAGTTAAATATCAGATTTTCTGCATTTAAAAAAAAAAAAAAAAAAATTAAAAAAAGAATGCAGTCTACTTTCCAGAGAGTGAGCTGGCAGATGGAGGTCCCCACAGAGCCAAGCATCAAGGTTTAGGGGATGGAAAATAGCTCTGATTTGGAAAATAGCTCAGGGACAGCGGTTTGGGCATGCATGGTCCCAGCTCGGTGTGTTCAGCCCCAGGACACAGGGCGACTCTCGGTGCTCCGTGGTGGTCTCGGGTCTTCTTGGGCTGCGCCCTGCTGCTGCCCACCCCGGCCGTGGGGCCCGTGGGAGCCCCCGGGAGCTGTAACTGGTGGCAGTCCTCCACTGGGCTGGCAAGGGGAAGGGAGATGTTCCTGACTGGAGAAGGCAGCACTTGGCACAGCCCACCCTGGGCTTGCTTTGCTGTAATAGAAAAAGAGGAAAGTTAAATTATGTGGCTTGCTCATATTTTTGCAGCTAATCAATCTGTCATGCTATCAATCTGTCAATCTTTTCTGGGGGTTTTGTGGTGGTTTTCTGAGTGAGGCTGATTCCTTTGCCTCTGCAGTTATGGATTAGAGTGCAATGGGAGACAATTTTCATGTCCTATGATAATCTTCAAGCTGTAAAATGCTTTCCTCTCCTCTTGGTATGAAACGTGGCAGAAGGGCTGGTAGTTGGCACACTGGGGCGGGGACTCGCTCTCTGACTTGCAGAGTTGTGCTGTGGCCCCTGGGCACGTGGTGAGGTTTGGGTGCATGCTCCCTCCTTTACCAACGTGCATCTTGCGCACAGCTCTGCTCAGGGCGTTACCAAACTGCACTAGGTGCATTCGCTTGTTTGAATCTGTTTGTATTTACAGGGCGATGGGTCCCAATCTTTTTCTTTACTTGCTGTGTCATTATCAGCTGTTGCTGAAGCCCACTCATCAGTGACTGTCCTTCTCCTGAGATCTTAGCTGTACCCGCGCTGCAGTCACCATAGGAACTGCGATGCCAGCGTGCTGGAGCCAGCTTTGAGCCAGCCCTTGGCGCACCGAGAGCACGGAGCTCAGAGCAGGCTCCTCTGCGCAGCTGGACGGGCTGCGGCTCCGTGCTGCAAGCTGTCACGCTGGCACTGCACCACCAAGCTGCTGCGGGCAGGGTCGGAGCAAGACGGAGTCGGAGATGGTCACGTAAGCCCCACAGGCTGTGAGCAGCCCTGTCTCCTGCTCGGAGAACAGGCCAAGTCTGCTAATGCTTGTGCAGACTTCGTGCCTGTCACTCAGGGTGCAGAAGGTATCTTCTCGATTGGCCGTAGACCAGAACCTGCAATCTCTTCTGCATATGCAAATTCACAGTGATTACAGCATCCTGAATGGCATTAGTCTCGACGTGCACTTCTGGAGCTGCTTGCTCTGCCAGCCCAGGTGTGAGAGAGAAATACAGTAACGTGAGGCTTTCGGCATCCCTCTGCCCTCACCCAGACACACGCTCTCACACTTGGCCTCCTCGCTGTGGGTGCAGTGCAGCTGATTTTTAGGCAGCTGCAAAGTCCTTTTGCCTTTCACATTTCAGTAAAGCAGAGCTGGTTGGCTCAGCTGTGGCTCGGGATTGCCATGTCATTGGGAAGCTACTGCATGAAACTTTTACAGTCCATATAAGCCCTAGAGCAGTTTTTGGCCTTTAGTGTGGTACACCAGCCAACCTCTGCCTCTCGCTGCGCTGCAGAGATAGAGCGTGCTGGTGGTAGCCATGTCCCCGGTCGGGTGGAAATCACGCGCTGACTTCTTGGTGGTACCCACCGCGCTCTCTGGGGTCTTCTGCTCTGCAGGGCAGGCTCCGATTGCCCCGGCAGAGTTCAGCTCCCCTGTGGTGTTAATTACTACAGCTGAGCCCTGTTTGCCAGCAGCTGATTTTACCTTTACATTTGATCTGTGTGTACCCCCAGGGAAGTCTCCTGGAGCGTTTATCCCCAAAAACACTCCATTACCAACAACAGCACTCTCTCCCCTGAGAGTCTCCAAGAAAAATGTCTGGAGAAGCACCGGGGTGCTTTCCAAGCCCTGCCTGGGACTGCAATCTCTGCTTCTGAAGGGGGCTCCTGCTGCCACCCCCCGCCCCAGTGCGGTCCCTTTGGGGCAGCAGCAGATGCCAGGCTCAGAGGTTCCCTGGTTTAGTTACTTTTTCTCTGAAAGGGTTATGGATAGCAAGGTAAATCTGCATATAATTGATATTGCACATAAACCACTTACTGCCAGGTAACAGGCTTCAGCTTCCCACAAACTGTTCTTGGAGCGGTGGCTTCTCTTTTCCACCAACTTTGAGCCGCTGAGGCCCATCTGCTTTTATCACTTAAAAATCAGCCCCATTTTTTAGCACCTGTGCACGCTGACTTGTAAATCTCAACTCACATAAAAATGGTGAAGATAAATGGAGGCAATGAACTGAAATGGTTCAGTTTGTGCAGAATTGCAAGGGAGGGCGGAGGTGCAGAATCCATGTGAAGCCGCTGTGTCTGCTGCCCTGGCACCCTGTCCTGCGGCTGCAGGCAGGGCACCGGTCTGTCCATGCCCGTGGGCACTCCTGCGAGGAGAGCTCCCCGATTTGGTGCACAGGGCTGTTGCAAGACGCCTCAGGGAGCTGGTACCAGGGAAGGAAGAAGCACAAATCTGGTCCCAGTGCCTGTGCCGTGCTGGGCTGCATCACAGCAGCACACCGAGCTGCTCTGGGCTCCAGGTTCTCAACTTTCTTCAAACATCAGCGAGTAAATAAATCAGTTACCGAAGTCGCTGACACACTGTCAGTCTGCTTTTTAGCACTGCCAACAGATGAGTGCGGTGTGCAGTCGCTGCAATCCTGGCCCTGCTGATGAAAATGTAAATGTCAGTGGCTCCTCCAAAGCACTTGGCGCTGAGGAGCCCCGACGCCTTTCCCGGCTAAGCCTGACAAGCAGCGTGTCAAGGACAGCCAGCCTCTCCAGCACCGCAGCCAAGCGCCTGAAGTGAGCCAGAGCCACGTGCTTTCAAAAAGTACTCGTCCCAGTTGTACTGTTGTTTTCACTCTAACAAGTGGCTGGGCACCAAAGACCTCAGTCCTCGGGCTGTGTCCCCTGCCTTGTCCCCAGTCCTCGGGCTGTGTCCCATGCCTTGCCGCCCCAGGGCTGGCACACTGCTGCCTTCTCCCCAAACCCCAAAGGGGGCTGCTCTGCCCAGGAAAGAGCCCTGCGACAGGTTCTGCCTGAGCTCCAGCTCCTCAGGGAGGCTCAGGGCTCTGCACAGGAGCCGGGCACGTTGCGGCAGGGAGCCTGGGGCTCTGGCCCCATGTCGTCTGCCGCGGGCCGACAAGAGGGCTAATTCTGCTGTCCTTAGTGTCTCAGAAATCATCTGTGAGACCCACTTGTGCTTCCTCTGCCAGTCTGCTACAGTCTGAAATACATTTCAGTTCCACCCTATTGATGTTGACTTCTCATAATTTATTTTCAAAACATCCAAACTCCTGTTCGTGATGTGACCAGAGGATTTCTGCAGACTCTTTCAAATGGAAAGCAATTCATTTCCGCCGAGCGCTCGGATCTAACATGATGAGAGAGCGTGAGGGGGAAAAATGGGAAGCAAAGCATGGTTTCAGAGTCCGTTTATTTTGCCTGCAGCCCGAGGAGCAGCTTACACTGATGGAGTGTGGTGGATTGGTCTGGGGATCCTCACTGGGGCTGATGTGACTAATGAGCAAAATTTGCACCAGCAGCAGCAGTGCATCCCATGTATTGTAATAAATAAACCTGCAAATAGGTGACACTGGTTTAAAATGGAAGGTTGAATGGATTCTTCTGCATGAGATGGGCTTTGGCTGGGTGATGGACCAGCACGTAATTGAGTTTTGATCACTGTGCGTGTTGTGGAGGGGGTGTGCGAGGCAGAGGAAACCTTGCTGGCTTTTTCTTATTATTGGCTATATACTAACTCTTTTCCACTTTAATTTTTTACCATTTCATAAATTGATGGACTCTGTGTTCAAGCTCTTGATGCTCTCCCAGTGCTGCTGGCACCCTGAGGGTGCCGAACCAGGGTCCGACTTGGGGGTGAAAGGTGATGAAGAGTGATCTGTGACTGAGACATCAGCAAACCCCTTGGACTGGGTTCCTCAAGGTGATGAGGTGGCGAGGAAGTAGATGTGTTACTTGTTAGGCTTAGGGTTCCTAAATAATTTTGGAAATACCACTGGTAGCTTTCTGCATCATTTGGCACCTGAATCTCTTTTCAGGGTTAGAATGGGAGCCACAGGATAAGTAAGCCGTTACTTTTAACTGTCGGCTGTAGCAAGCTAGAAGCATTGCAGATCCATGTTTTCCTTTATCTTGCGTGTGTCCTCTCCCTCATGCAGGTGATGCTGGCGGAGAGGAAGGGCACCGACGAGCTCTACGCCATTAAGATCTTGAAGAAGGATGTCGTTATCCAGGACGACGACGTAGAGTGTACGATGGTTGAAAAACGCGTCCTGGCTCTCTCCGGGAAGCCTCCGTTCCTGACCCAGCTCCACTCCTGCTTTCAGACGATGGTAAGTGCCGGTGCCACCGCAGCCTGTCCCTGGGCAAAGGGCAGAGTGGTCTGGGGAGCCTGCTGGACCCTGAACATTGAGCTGTAGGAGTCTGACGCCTTGCAAAATGGATTTTAGTCATTTGGCTTCAGTGGTGAGCTTGTGGGCAGAAACCCTCTTCTAGAGACTCAGGGTCACCAGTTATCTGGGACCAGTGCCTTTCAGGGTGGCTGCGGGGTGCTGGGGAGCTGTGTGGATGGAGCTGTAGGCACTTCCGCCCTGGTCATGCGTTTTAGCTTCTCGAAAACATGCCTTTGCTTTTATTCATGCTTCTTTTCTGGATATACATCACTACACTTGCAAAAGCAGCCATGTATTTTCTGCCTTGGCAACCTCACAACTTGTCCAGTTTGCTTGTAGGAATGCCTTCATGAACAAAATGTGCGTGTGTTAAACTGGAGGCTGTAATGGAGAATATCTGCACCCCTGAGATTTTTTCATCAGGGAGCTGTTGATGGCTTTAGACGTGATTTCCCAGCCCTCAGGTGGCCCCCCCACCCATGACGTCCGTTATGATTCGATAGCAAAGCGCTGCGCTTTTTCGCAGGATTCATTCTTGTGATCAAAAATTGGAGTAGAGAGTGAAACCTAATACAAACCACAGGAAATTCGGTTTGAAAAGGGCATGTGATTGAGTTTGTACAGATCAGAAGCGGGGAGACAGAGTAGGGAAAGGGACAGGGGACCTTTAAAGCAATCTCTGGCCAGCCGTCAAGCAACCTGTGAATGAAAATGTCCAGGTACGTGTCAGAGAGGGAATCAGCAGAGTCCTTTAGAACGATGACAACGCTATCCAGGAGGATTACATTTTAATATTATCCCAGAAATTTCATTTACCAAACACATTCAGTGTATTTAAAGCCTGCGGACCGGCGTTGCAGCACAGTAATCAAAATGTGGTAGGAGAAGCTATTTCACACAGCATCTCTCTGGCATCTGAAGTGAGTCAGCACAGGATTATTCCTGGCAGACCTATAGTAGCTTAATAGTAATCGTATTTGTAATGTAATCAAAATGTATAGCAGGGTGTATTATCAAATGCTGGCACAAAGCACTTTGATTTCTGGGAGCACCATCTGGAGCGCACTTCTCAGCCGGGGCTGTTAGTTCAGCGACTGGTGGGAGAGAGAAAAGCCCTAAATCTACATTTTAAAGAGTAAGTGAAGATGAGCAGTGAGAGAGCTCCTGCCTGGGTCTGAAGGATAAGAGAAGCCCCATGCTGGTCTGGCTGAGGGGTCTTGGGGTACTCTGCCCCAAAAAGGTCCTTGGTCTGAGCCTGGCCTCCTGGGAGGAGGGGGGTGAGCCGGGTGTCCCCAGGTGAGCCATGCCTTCACTGGCGACCTCCCTTCCCTCTGGGGCTCAGCAGCGAAGGGCACAGTGGCAGCAGTGACACTGAGAAATGATAAATAATAGGAGGATGGGGAACTCGGCTGTTGTCCTGGCTCTGACTCTTGTTCACAGTGGAGAGTCGGGCAGGAGGAGGACCCAACGAGTGGTTAATTAGAAGGAAGGCACTGGAAGGAGCCCCGGGAGCTGCACCTTGGCTGCCCAAGGAAGGGGCGTGCATGTTTTACCGGCTCCATGCAAGTCTCTGCCGGGGGTATTTATGTATCTCTAACTTGCTGTTGCTCAGTGAGTTCGGATGCTCCAGACTTGGACAGACCCCGTCCTTTTCTGCCATAGACAAGAGCCAGGACAGCTTTCCGTATCCATCCCTCTCTTCCAGCCTGTAGGCTGGCCAGCCATCTGGCTGCTTTATTCATGACATTTTTTTTCTCTGAAGCACCAGCATTCTCTTCTCCACCCAAATGAGGAAAGCTCAAATCCTGCTTTTAGAGCTCAGCTGGCTGTTTCAAGAGACCATCTTTTTAATATTCTTCCTTCTTGAAGCTGATCGATATATTTAGGAAACAGCTGCAAACGAGCACAATATTGCTTTCCTTTCCAGTTACTGTCACAGAATGACTAGTGTGACAGTGGCTGCTGAAGGTGACTTTGCCTGCCCCGTGCCTTACTGCTGAACTGGATTGACGCCTTGGCAGAGGCAGTCATTTACCGAGGGGTATGCACCGAAATTCCCAGTCATCTGATAGCCGAAATCTCTTTTCTATCCCATCAGTGCCACATGTTTTACGTAGCCTGATTGCCCCTTCAGTACCGTATTTAATTACCCTTGAGGCCGCCCCGCTGTCAGGGTGGGCTGTGCATCGCCAGGCTGTGCTGCGCCCAGGGTGGAAGAGCAGATTACCCGAGTTACTCCATAACCCTTATTATGGTAATGTTCACATTTGCATATCTTCTGGGCTCCTTGTCCTTACTGTGTTAAAAGCAGGGCAAGGTTTATTTCGGGAGGAAATGAAGAATGGAAAATAATATGAATTATTATGTAATACTGCGAACCTGAAGCTCTCGCAGGGCTCCAGCCTTTGTGTCTCTCATTCTGTGGCGCAGGGCTGGGGCGAGTCCGGTGATGCCTTTGGGCTCCCGTGCGTCGAGGCCCCACGCCGACTGGTTTTTGAAGGCTGCAGAAAGTTGCTTGTTGTAAGAAGGGTGCCTCAGGCCTGATGTTACACAGCGTTTTGCTGTTCTCATCCGTGCCTGACACGCACACAGGTCAGAGCACAGATGTCTGCTGGCAGGGAAGATCCACTTGGACGGCAGTCTGTGTGCCACTGCTGCATCCACATCCGGAGCCGTCGCTTTTCCCTCCCCGAGAAACGTCCTGCGCTCTTGGCAGGTTTAGCTTGCTGGTTTTGGCAGTCTTGCGCGATTTTCTTCACAGCCATTTCCCATTAAAAAAAAGAGCTGTGAAACATCAGAGGCAAGTGGTGTTTCAAGGGCACGGATTCCCCAGGGTAAAGGTGTTGCTGGTGTGGAGCTCCCGCTTGCCCAAATCTCCTCTGCCTCCCAGGACTTGCAGGGCTCATGCTAGAGCTGTGTTCAGGATGCGGCATGATAAGATCCGTCTGCTTTTGTTTTATTAATCCACAGTTCTGAGCTTTGTGGGAATGCTCGGGTCTTGTTGCTTTCCTTGGGGTTGATCATTGCTCACCCTTTCTCAAATTTCTAGCAACGTTTAGAGGACTGGGCTTACGTCCAGCAACACTAACACTAGCAATGGATGCAGGAGCCGTGCTGTGTATACAGCACCCTCCCCAGCTCGCCGCAGTCACCGTGCCTCTGGGGCAGCGCACGGTGCAAGCCCGAGCCTGCCCCTGCACATGGCTTGGCTTTCCCTGGGGACAGTGTGGTGCAGAGAAAAACACATTGCATACTTGGGAATTTCTTAGATCTGTACCTATGTGGCTGCACACTGGAAGAGGAGGGGTGCTTTAATCTAGAGAGTCTTAATTAGTGAAACCAAAGTGCATGTTACACATTAGAGGCAAAGTCAGTGTGTGCTTATAGGTGGCTGTGATTGCACCTACTAGCAAGTATTTTAATTGATTCAAAGTCACTGATTGACCTGTTTGTTCTACTCTTGACAATTATTAATTAACCATGTGCGAACATTAAGTGTACCCTCAGACCAGGCTGGGAGGAGCAAGGAGAGGGGTGTACTGAGGCTGCAGGGAGCAGGGGGCTCTGCAGCCTCCTCTTGCCTCCCTGGCTTGACTGGGTCCCCTGCAGGCACGTGCGTCCCTGGCACTGCTGCAGGCTGCTCCCAGGGACAGGGCGAGACTGGTGAGCTGGGAATGTCGCACGTCCCTTGTGGTGCTTGGCCAAATTGACTGGTCACTGCCTGCACAAGGAGGCTGGTCCCCGTAGGAACTGCTCACGTCTCTTGTGCATCTGTGAATTGAAGCCGTGCAGTGCCTGGGGAAATACCAGCAAGGAGCTGTCTGATCAAACACCCTACAAAATGGACTCAGTGAAGAATGAGAGCAAATTTATTAATGGGAAGTGAAAAACCTCTGTTTCAGGAATTCCTCCACTTGCCTTCTCTATCGGATCTATCTGCAACGGTGCAGAGCTTAAGTGCAGAGCGTTGGAAAGGAATTTGTACATCTGTCTTACGGGCTCCGTATGAACTCGCACTCCACCTGCACCCCTTGGGGAGGGCAATGGTGATAACTGTATTGCCATGAAAAATACAGACTGGAGGTGTCAATTGCCACAGTCCTTACTTCCGACCCCTGCAGATTCCCTGCTCTAATAATTCTGCTGCTAATTGTTTGCTTTTTTTTCCTTTAGGATCGCTTGTATTTTGTGATGGAATATGTGAATGGTGGGGACTTAATGTACCAGATCCAGCAGGTTGGGAGGTTTAAAGAGCCACATGCTGTGTAAGTTCAGTAGCCCTAGTTTGGCACCTTCAGAGTAGGTATTTGACGTACCTTTGTCACATAGCTGGAAATATAGTCCAAGGCACAGGTTTTTGTGGTGCAAGTCCTGGGCAGAAAGGGAGGGGAAAGGAAGGACAGCAGGAATCGGAAGATGTAGGATGATTCTTTGCCTGGGGCCAAGGATGCTGGTGCTTCCAGATCATCTTTGGGATACGTTGCACTTGATGACAGATAAATAATTGACCTTCGTAAAAGCACCAGGCGGGGAAGTTTGGAGGCTTCCTGGGAGACACTGGCAGCAGCTGGTGAGCTCCCAGCCCGCTGTGCTGCCAGCCCACCTCTGTTCTGCCCCGTGCCCTTCCCCAGGATATAAGAGGTACGTTGGATCTTTGGCTCCTCTGCTGGGGTTGCCAACCCGAGTGTTAACTGGTGGCTTTTGGCTCCTGCTCCCTGTAATCTGGACAGCACAGAATGTGCTCGTGAAAGCCTCCATATGCTTAAGTAAAAGACACAAACAGTGAGCAGAGCCCGGGTGGGTTTGAGCCGGTGTTTTGCACTCTGGCAGAGTCCTCTGAGACCCAGAATATTCTTTAAAGAAGCCGTGGCAGTACATGTTATCTCCTCAGCCTCCCCGAGATGACAGATAACTTTTCAAGCCGCATTGCCAGCACGCAGTAACGAACAACCATAGATCCCAGCTCTCGCTTAATGAGAATTTGTGTAACGAGAAGTGACAGCCCCCTGCTAGCCCACAGCAACCTGATCGCATCCCTACCCGATATGAGCGGAGGGTGGGTTGTGTCATTCTCCTGTGATACTTGTCTGGTATTTTTATGTTGTGGCTGTCTTTATCCTTTGGTCATGTATGCCCAATGCGTTTCATTTAGTGTGATTGGATTTGAAAGGTTTTCATTTTGATTCATCTCCTTTAATTATCAGTCTTCCTTTTAAATCTTTCATTTCAGATTCTACGCAGCAGAAATAGCCATTGGTCTCTTCTTCCTGCAGAGCAAAGGCATCATTTATCGGTAGGTGAGCAAGTTCGTCCTTCCTCTCTTCCCCTGAGAACCCCAGCCACAGCCAGAGCGATGTAACGACTGTGATGCTCTGCAGGGCTCCTGCAGCCCCGCTGCCAGCTCTGTGCTACAGCGACCGGCCGCGGGGCTCTCCTCCCTGCTAGTGCCACAGATGGGGTCTGGCAGCTGCCTGTTGGGTATGCACACCCGAAACGGAGCTGGGAGCCTCGTAGTGTCGCTGTTTTTTGAGAAGGTTCTTGTCTTTGTCCCCGTTTTATAGGAAGGCAGCTTTGGTTCCTCTCTTGTCTCTGTTTTATGCGTTTCTCTCCATACGATACAAATGCTCACTGGCAGCGTGGACCAATTCTGAGCCACATATTTTGCTGCAGGGCACTATTTTCTTACCATTAACACCAGAGTAAGTGCTTATGAATGGCTTATTCTGAGATCTGGAGTGCAAGTCTGTCACTTCTGGTTCAGACACTAAAACTTCTTTTCCATTCACAATATGATTATAGCATCCAGAGTTAGCTAGGTTACTGTCAAGTGCCGGACCGGGCTCTGAGGCTGCTGGTTAAGCACTGAAACTAGCGTACCGCTGCTCTTCCCTGCTCGGAAGTATTCCCAGAGCCCGAGGTAGAGCAGAGCATCCTAATGACTGTCAGATACCATTAACTGCTTTGCAAAAAGAAAAGCCAGCTGTGCTGCTGAAGTTATGAGATGCTGAAGACTGTTCCAAAGATGAAAGAAGTGGAGCAAACCTGACGTGAGGGATGTTTTTTGCCATCAGCCGCTACAGAGATTCTAGGTCTGCCGGTCCCGCGTGGCCCTTCTTCCTTCCTTCCTCCAAATCTGAATCCAGGATCGTGTCCGTCTGCCTTTGGCCCGTCAGGGTTCTAAGCACTGACACAAAAATCAGAAAAAACAGTCCTAAAAAACAGCAGGAAGTTGTAAATTATGCTGTTCTTTTTATTGGGCTCTTACTTAACAGAGGTAAGCCTCGTGCACTGTGCAGCCCCGCGGCTCTGCTGAGCAGGCTGTTCCCAATGGGGTATTTCAGCGGGGCGTCTCTAAGAAGAGGGCTCACAGACGTGGTGTGACCTTCACGCCAGCTCTGCGATGCACCATGTGCATTTGCTCTGCACTTGCAGACGAGGTGTGTGGCTGGGCGCAGCTGCACAGACCTGGCCGGCCGAGCCGATGGGCGGGCAGGGCACAGCTTTGTGCCTGTAGCAGTGTGCCGCTCTGTCACCTGCCTTGTCACTTAATGTCGCTCTCGGGCAAGGGAAATCTTGCAGGCGTGCTCTGATATTGAAATGGAGACCTTTGAGTAATGCTTTACTGTATAGAACATAAGGCAGGAATGGCACAGATCACAGAACTGCGTGGTAATTACATAGCTGGTAATGCATAAATTGCGCCTGAAATACTGAGTGTTTGGTACAAAACTGTCCTTCAGGCTGGAGCACCCACCTCTGGAGGGGCCGGTCAGGGCTGGGGGTCGGATCGGGAGCTCTACAGCTGAAACTGTCTCTACAATTTGTGCTAAAGAGCAAAGCTCCTGCAGGGTTGGGTATAACTAACAGATACTCCATGGGCACGGATCAGAGAGAAACACGGTTGATTTGTATTTTCGTGGGGGAGCATAGCATAGGTGATGCAGGGACTTCTGCTGAGTAGGTACTTCTTCATTGCTGGTAAGCTTTAAGTACACTTTGATTTTCATAGGTGCAAAAAAAAAAATCTTTTAAACCTGTCTCCCTGCTAGATGAGAGTGTTTTCCGTCATACACTTAAAAGCAATTTGCCCAGCATGGTGTTCCTGTGGGTTAAAAGTGAACTAAACACTTCATCCTGACAGATCTCTGACTTACTTTTACTTATTTCCCCAAACATTTTCCTACAAAGAGTCTGGCTGTGAGATGAAGCCAGAGCTCACTCGCCAGAGAGCACTTGGGCTCAGGAAAATTGTTTCTTTGCTGGGTGGGTGGCTTCACGAGTGGTCTTTTGCATAATTCTTTTGCTTTCACTTTGTAGAGACCTAAAGCTGGACAACGTGATGCTGGATAGTGAGGGGCACATAAAGATCGCAGACTTTGGCATGTGCAAGGAGAACATCTGGGACGGGGTGACTACCAAGACCTTCTGCGGCACTCCAGACTACATTGCACCTGAGGTAGGAGATGCAGAAAGGCACTGGATGCTCTGTAGGTGTTTCGGCAGCCTGTCTGATGCTCTTTTTCCATGGGATGACTTTGCTTTGGGCAGCTTTCTGTTTGAAACAGGGACACTACTGAATTCACAGTCAGCCTGGAAGGTTCGTCCCCTCAGCCAACTGTCCATCCCCCCAAAGGCTACAGCTACCTTTAAGGAAGCAGCAATGCTGGATCTGCCTCTCCATTTGGCTGCGTGCCCTGCTTCTGCCTCAAAGTACAGAAAATCCTCCGTGCTGGTCTCCCTGCAGCGTTTTCCCTCTCGGGGTGTTTTTCCCATGTCTGTGCCACTGGTGTCCCCGTGCCTGTCTGTTCCTTGGCACGCTGAAACCCACCAAGGGCTGCTCCTCGCATGCTTCCTTGCTCCTGGAAAAGATGAGCCCAGGAATTCGGCTTTGCCCCTCGCCGTGTCTGACAGACGCTTCCAGCACAACGTGACCGGTGGGGAAAAATGGAATTATCAGCGGATAATAGTTCCATGTGAAGTGGAAATCTTTAGATCTCTCCAGCTTGCTACTTGCAGCAAAGGGCTGCGTGCCTGATGAGGAGAGGCTCCCTATATACAGCTCTAGATCACTCCAAAATTATTTTGCGTTTGGTTATTACTTGTGTGGTGGAGTCACATATGGTACATACATGAAGTGCAGTATGGGTGCAATTTAGCATCAGACTTGTGAAATTCAGGTAAGTAATTATTCCCAAATGCCTGTTCTCTTAACATAAAAATATCCCTCTAAAATCTTCTCACTCTGCTGAATTTTCAATGATGAGATAAGTATTTATTCATTTAAATATTTTAGAGAAAGAGATTCTCTTTGCTAGGACATAGTTAGGTACACTTGTATGCTAAACTACATTGTGTTTGCTGCAGCCAGAGAGGTTTTTAATTACTCATTCAAATGTGTATTACATATCCTCATCCTACCAAGATTAATATTGGTGTCCTGTTGGTTCAGAGCTCAGTTGCTGTGTGTGATTAATACTCTTTCAAAGCAGGACAGGTGACCAGTTCTCTTGGTACTTCCCTGAGTGTTATCACTTAAACCCTTATTTTCTTCTGCTTGCTCTAATTTTTGTTTTTCCAAAAGAAAAACAGAAGATGGGAAATTAGGGTGCAAATCACTACGGTACCCCGGAATGGTATTAAAGCCTGTTACCAGTGGGTCTCAAAAGAATCAAGATACACATCCCCTACTTTGCAAATAGAAATAGGGGGTATACAGTTCTGATGTGGTGGTCTCCTGGGTGGCCAAGCCTGCAGCAGAGCCGGGGTCCCTGGGTGTAGCTCCGCTCCAGGGCCCTTCTGCTGGACCGTGCTTCCGTTACGAAGCTGCAATGTTCTCAAGCCAATATGTCTTCATGGTAAAAGTGTCCTGTGATTTGCTTGACCCATTTTTAGGGCTTTTTCTGTTCTAAGACACAGCTCTGCGTGCCAAGGTGGCAGGTACTGAGTGCAAATGACCCTGCGTGTATAATCTTATCTGAACAAAACATGTTCTTCAGCTGTTGGGTTTTGACCTTCCCTCACGTGCAGTCGGCGACTTCAACTTAGAGAGACTGCTTTTCTGCAAGGATTTCTTCTAAGTACTGTTTTCCTTTAAAGGCCTTTATGGTGTGAACAGTTCACACCTGAATTTCCCAGAGCACTCGTAAATCATCTAATAAACAAGTGGGAGGAACTTCAAGTGCACTCGGCTGAGGAATTTCAGAGCTGGAACTCGACGTCTGATCCCAGTGGGAAGGGTCTGGTCAGACTGTGGGATGCTGTCAAGGCAGTCAGGGTCACGCCACTGTGTTTGGATGTGTGGCTGGACCAGGACAGAAGAGAAGATTGGTGTCGGTCTTGTTCTCTAGTCGTGGCTCGGTGCTGATACTTTTGCAGGATGGAACTCGTCTCTTCTTAGGTGGGGTGGCAGCACCTGACCTGCATCTTGACATACCTCCTGGTCGGATCCCATTGGACACTGCGGAGGTCTTTTGCAAGGACAGGGGCGGCTGAGCATGAGGACTCTTGGGGTTGCAGGCATTGCTTGCAGCCACGGAGCTGCGGGACTGGAGCCTTGCTTGGGAGCAGGGGTAGCAACAGCAGGAGCAGACCTCTGGGGCCGGACTGCTGTGTACATTCTCCCGTGATTAGCATACGATTTGCATTTGAACTCAAGTGTAGGAATCTTTGCAGAATAGAATTCTGTAATTAGGATGAATAAATTGCGTAATTGTTTTGCATTAAGTAACAGATGGCAAAGCCCAAGGCCTGTCAAACCCCAAACGCTGAAATGACGCCCAGCAGCAGCAACCCAGCAAATAAACCAGAGCTTGAAAGACCCTTCAAAGCAGAAGGGTGCCCGTGGGAGCCTGGCTCCTTCTGCGGTCCCTGGGTTGGACCTGTCGCTGCTCCCCTTCAGGTGTGGCTGCAGCCTCCTGCTGCAGCCCGGGCATGCTGGAGGGTGGAGGGACCCCCCGTGCGGAAGGGAAGGAAGGAGGGGGCTGGCTTCTGGCAGCAGCCCTCGGCCAAGGGTGCGGACCCGGCGTCTTGCTGCGTGCCTGAGCCGGTGGGCACGGAGAGCCGAGCAGCAGAGGTGCCGTGGGAAGGTGCTGCGGGGCTCTCCCAGGGCTGGGTCCGTTTCTCCATCAGCCGCTTGTCTTGTTTGTATGTGGGGTCTTGCTAGCGGGGGACTGACCCCCTCGCTGGGCTCAGCTGTAGGTGCTCCAAACCACCGACACGCACGGGTGAGGTCACCTGCTCTGCGGAGGCAGGTAGCTGGGCAGCTTCGCTGCAGGGTCGTACGATTATGAAATGGAGGGTATTTCAGATTTTGCAGAGTAAATCATAAAAAAATACAAAAATTGATGTTTTGGTTCCTTATCCAAAATAAATGTTGATATTTAACTCCAAAACAGCCACATTGCTCAGGGAAGGGTAGGGCCGTTGGTTGTTAGGTTATTTTGTGAGGGATGTTCTGCAATAAATCATAGAAAGCAAACTGGCAGCCTGGAATGGAGAGGGTTTTGACTACCCGTATGCTGCAAGCCTGTTTTAAAGGGCCACGTACCATCCACGGCGGGCCAAACTCTGTGTTGTTATTTCAAACCAAATGCACTGAAGTCAGCGGAAAAAAATCCCAAAGTGCGTCAAGGGTAAGCAAGAATGGCTGCTGCTCCTGCTCCAGCACGCCTGGCTGTGATGAGTCTGCAAAAGCACAACAAATGTGCTAAAGTTTTGTCTGAATCAGAATGAATCTGTCTGAAATCACAGTGAATATTCTGTTGTTTTTTCTAATATTTAGTGCACATTTGAAGGTTGATGATTTTTTTTAAAGTTACTGAACCCTTTGCCTATCGCGTGTTCTGTTCATAATTGCAATTTCCCACCATTCAGGGACTGGTGTCTCAGTCAATAACGTTGTCCTTTTGACCTGGACTACAGCTTGAAATTAGTTTGCGTTGTGCCAACAGGTTAAAAATGGGAGTGTAATCCTGCTGTTTGTGTTGTTTGCAGATAATTGCTTATCAGCCCTATGGGAAGTCCGTGGATTGGTGGGCATTTGGAGTCCTGCTCTATGAAATGTTAGCTGGCCAGGTAATTGAATTTTAATTGATTCCTATGGGATTGTGTTAAATTCCGTTGTGAGCATACGCTGATGTGTAATTTGTTTTGTTGCTGGCACACGGCGGGAGGCCATCTCCTCGGTGCTGGAGATGAAGCCGAGGATGCAGCCCCGGGGACTGCGAGGCTGACACACGAGTCGCCGCGCGGCACAGCCAGAAGGACAGCAGGGGCTGGTTTCGTGGCTGAGGATCACCGCAGCAAATGGCAGCTCAAAGATCAAGAAATGCCACTGAACCTCTGTCTGCTTTGCTCTAGGCTCCCTTTGAGGGAGAAGATGAAGACGAGCTCTTCCAGTCCATCATGGAGCACAACGTAGCCTACCCCAAGTCCATGTCCAAGGAGGCAGTGGCAATCTGCAAAGGGGTAAGGGCTGGCCTTCGATTTCTGGGAGGAGGGAGGAGTGCAGCCGGTGGCACAGTGCTGCCTGTGCACCTCCGGCAGTCGCACACGCGCGGGGGGCCCAAGCCCCTCCTTGCCCTCTTGCCATCCTTGCCCTGGTCCGGGCTGCAGGCTCCCAGCACAAGGGGAATCTGACAAAACTCAATCATGTTCTGGTGCTTGTGCTCTCTGCTCCTAGAACCACAACTTGTGCTACTTCGTGTATATGTACTAAAAACAATTAAAAATAACACCTAGATCCTTCCTGTGCCGTTACACTACACTGGGCAGAAACACAGGTGGGACTTGAGGGCTGGCCTGTCTTTGCTCAGGTGAAGGTCAGGAGAAAATTGGAGTGCTGGATGGGACGTGGGAGTTGAGGACATCTGCCCAGAGACCCTCCTCCCCGTGAGTTGACAACAGAGGAGCTTTACGCATCTTTGCCTGAAAAGAAAAATGATGCCTAAAGAAAATGAATGTGATTTCTAAATGGTTTTCCTAAGATCAGATACAAAGCCTTCATCCTGCAGAGGTTTCCATTTAACTATGATGAGTCGCCCTTCAGGGGCACCTGAAGTTCAGTGCTGGTGTGCGTTGGGTCAGAGCAGTATTTTCATTATCATATCTCTTAAATTGCAGTGAAGCTCTGCATTGCCCGGTGTCCTGAGCTCTCGATGGACTGGGCCTAGGCAAGACTTAAATGCAGTCTGAATTAATTTGGGTTGCGGTGAATAAAGGCTGGCTATGTCCTGACGCTATGCATATGGTTATTGCTTGGGACTGAGCCTCATCCCAGCCAGCCAGTGTCAAAACAGTGCTATAAATATGTGTTTGTGTAGGAACTTAAAATGTTTGCTTTTAATAGTTAATATTTAAAATATCTGAATGTTCTATATCTCAAAATAGTGTTTCTATCCACAAGTGACACATCTTGCGCTTAACGCTCCCACTGCGGCATTTCAAAGCCTCTTTCCAGTGTTGCCAGGATTCAGAGCTGGTGTTAAAGAGGAGTATTTGCTTGTCCCGTGGGGAAAAGCTGCTGCGGGTGTTCCCCACCTGGAGCGGGGTGCAGGGAGGGGATGCTGTCCAGGCCACCTGGCACTTACCTTCAGCAGAATGTAGTAAAACCGAGTCCTTAATTCAGAAACGACACTGGTGGTCGAAGGGGGAGTTTCCACAAACTTTCCCACCCTCTCTCATTCCTCTTGCTGTTGTTGGTTGGGGCATAAGCAGAAAGTCCACTGTGTCCCTGGCCGGGCAGGAGGGAGGGAAGATGCTTTGCGATGCTGAACATCATTATCCCCACGGTGCCCGAGGGAACGGCGCTTGCGAGGGAGCGGAGGCTGGAACAGGGATGAAGCTCGCTGTCGGCTTTGTTTGCTGTTGCATCAGTCAAAATGTGAATGCTGTAAATAGATGAGAAAAGACCATGACTGAAACGTCTGCTGGGTGTAGCTGTAATGGCTTTTCTCACTTTTGGAAATGTGAGGCTGCATGGGAGGACATTTAGCCATGCATGGAGAGCTTGGTTCTTTATAAATTCTTGTGGGTTTGGTTTGTTTTCTTTTTCCAGCGAAGTGGTGGTTCCCTTTGTACAACTGTTGTTTCGGGGAAGTGCACAAAAACTCCTGACATTCTTTGCCACCACCAAACTGCTACACCAGACACTTTAATTAAAAATATGTGTGGTATTTATGAACCGTCAGTAAGCTGGAAACAAAGTATTTACATTTTCCCCTAGAATACAGTAAAATATGTCTCAATTAACCACAGGGGCATTGCAGCCACGCTGTTCGTGTTGGTACGTGGCAGGTCTTCCAGGAGGGCACAAAACCAGCCTTATGTCAGTCCAGAGAACAAACGACTGGAGAAGCGTCTGCTCCTAAACATGAAGGGTTTGGTATTTCACTGCCATGCTCTCCAAAACAATTTTGTTGTTCCCACGCGGTTTCACTCCAGCATGCCGGTGCCAGTCGTCACTTACTGTTGCACAGCTCAGAGATGAAAAGCATTTGATCCTGAAAGCCTTGTATCGGCCCAAGCCAAGAAACAAGCGTTAATCAGAGATAGTTGGCTGGGAAGCAAAATGGAGAGTTAACCAGAACACAGCTCCTTGACTCGACAGTGAGCATCAATTAGCAGATCAAATGGAGCATTTCTCTCCTCTGCTGTCACCTTGGATTTTTTTCCAAAGGCTGATGTCAGAGCTGCTGTTTCCGCGGTGCAGGTAGCTGAGCTTTGCTGTCGTGAGCTCTGGTTTGGTTATCAGGAGCCAGGCTCCCGTTTCAGACCCGTGGAGAAGCGTGCGCATGCATGTGCACGGGCACTGGCACAAACCATCAGCCATTTTCCGTCCCATATGGAGGGGTTTGACTGTGCCTGAGCAAAGCAGCCCTTTCCAGGTGAACAGATTGCCTGCGAATATAAGCTCCCTCTTTAATCTCTGCCTGGTAGCATGAAATGGCACGTTTTCCACAGTAAAGCTTACAGGTATTTTGAGTGGTATTTCCACTGGTGGTGTGCTGCCTGGGAAAAGCACATAATAGCTGCTTAGCGCCACGCTGCAGCCCTCTTGGAGGTGCGGGTGTGCCTGTGTCTGGGTGGCCGTGGGTATGCAAAGGGCCGCTGGAAGGTGGGAGCATTTTGGGGCGGTGCATGGCAAGCACTCCTGGCTGCAGAGGGGTTTGCTGCCTCTGACTCCAGCTGAAACGCCGGGCTGCGGTTGGGATGGGGCCGGGATGTGCTGCCATGGCGGCATGGCTGTGCCACACAGAAGCGTGCCCAGGCTGTGTGCTGGGACGGCAGAGGGACCGGTGCCCTGATGGGAAGGTCCTGGCAGTGGCTGCTGCCCGTAAGCCGTGTGGTCTCGTCAAACACGGACAAAGATCATCTAGATCAGCTTTGCCTCTTGGTGCAAAATGTGCTGCTGTTAAATGAAGCCCATGAACACGCAGCATCCGTTTGCCTTCCACAGACAAAAAATAAAGCTGCAGTTTAGCAAAGCAGTTGAGTCCAGACTTGGACATTCCTGTATCTGAGCTCCAAACATCAGACGTACCATTACAGGTGATTTGGTCTAAAGCATCCTTCCTTATCTGCAGAAGCCTGAAGGGTTTTCACTGCATTAGTATGGGGACTAAATCAACTTGTTCCTGTTTAATACAAACAAAGCTAAATGATTATCCTATGTAAGCCAGGGGAATCACTCTGCATGTTTATGGGGTCCTATATATCAATAACAGATGGTGCCTTCATGCTCACATGCATAAAAGCACAATAGGAAAACAAGAAAATTTAATTTCTGGACACATATATTGGAAGTACTGAATAACTGCACTGTAGTACAGCTCTGTTCAGCTTTACAGGCAGGTGCATGAAGTTGAAAATCTTTTACGATTCATTAGTCACCTGAGCTGCTCTGAATTTGGTGTGCATTTGTGTTACGCTGGGGAAGTGGGGGGGTTTAACCACAACGCTTCAATTTGGGGGGCGGGTGTGTGTAAAACAGTTTCCAGCACAAGGCAGCAGGTACGAACCTGGGCTCTGGCTGGAAAAGTTCGTTACTAAAAGAGCATAGACTGGATTTAGCGGTGTGTGTGTAGGAACCATCTGCAGGGCAGCGTGGTGGCCGAGGCTCAGCAGATGTGAGCAGAGTTGTAGATGTTTTCACTGGGTGCACGTGGGGGAATCAGACTCTCCCGCAGGGGAGGGTCTGCTCAGGGGGACCCCCAGCACAGCACGGCCTCGGCAGCTTTGCTGGCCTCCGGGAGGGAGCTGGAGCCAGGAAGCAGACTGAGGTGTGTGGGGACAGGGCAGCAAGCCGCCTGCCCACCAGCACCACCGACCCTCAAAGCCTCCCTGGGGCTGCAGCCTACCCCCTTGCTAACACCGCCTTTGCAGATCAGTGACCACACATCTGTCCAGCTTGCACTGTCAGATGCTTTCACAGCTGGATTTTATGCACAGGCATCTGTGAGCTTTAGCGTTGACGGAGGCACAAATCCTGCAGACACAGACCTGCTTTCCCTCCTCGCCCCAAATGATCTCTGGCAGTAGAAGCTAGAGGTGTGTCAGTGTGTTCAGGATCAGCACATAACAGAAAAGACTCACGAACAGATTCCATGTTTACCAAAAGCAAACTAAGCTATTTGACACGACAGCCGAATTGCTAAATCAGTTTATTAGCACATTTCAGGCTCTCACATTGTTGTCGGGGACTTGCTTTAGGAAAACCTTATTGAGTCACAGGATGCTTTTTATTCTCCTGTTTTAGCACAGCTAAGAGGGACCTGATTGAATTGTCATGTTGCTGTCTGGAGCCTGCCGAGGAGATGCAAAGATCCTCTTGTTTAGCTGAACCCGAGTCAGCTTGAAGTGGATGTAGTGAAAGCCGAGGGACGGCGAGGTTCAGCAGGGCACGGCACCACCCTGCCCGCTGCCGGGGCAGACGGACCGCAGCCGGAGCAGACAGATGCCTGTCCATGTGCCGAGGGTGATGTGAAAGCTGCCCAGCGGCACCGAGGGGCTGGCGGGTCGCCTGCCTCGCCGCGCTGCCTTGGCAGCGGGAGGACCATAAGCCTGCAGTGGGGCTCCCTGCCTGCCAGGGCCACCTGCCCACGCGCTGCCAGCAGCGCCTGGTGGCATCGCTCCCCTCTCCTGGCAGGGGACAGTGGTGCTGGATCCAGCCCCACCTGCCTGTCCGTGCTGCTGCCACGCTCATTCAAGAGACTAAGACACGTAATATCTTCCACCTTGCCAGGCTTCTTATGCTGGGGTTTGGTTTGGTTTTGTTTATAAAGGGCTGCATGCTGCAATACCGAGGGAAACTATTATTTACCAAAAAAAGTAAAACATGAGTTAGAAAAAAATCTTGCCTTTGTTTTTGCTGTCACCTCGCGCTCCCGTGGCCCTCTCTCTCCAGCCCACTGGCAGCGGCTCCAGCGGGAGTCCTCGCACAGGGACGGGCTCCGCAAGACTGATGCTGATGCCAGTCACGTCCTTGCCCTGAGGAGAGGCAGGTCTCACCATCTGGAAAATCACTTGTCCAACTTGCAAAGGCTGGTGGGCCCCTGCTGTTTGCAGATGGGCTTTCCAGGGGGTGATGCTGGTTCAAGGAAGCCTCGCTCCATCAGTCTTTCAGCTGTAGGTTGCCTTCACAGCTGGCTGGCCATGGATGTAGTGCTATTTGCTAGCAGAGTGGTTAGCGGCTCCACTCTTACTTCACATTTGCTGGGGTTTTTTCTTTTAGGGTTGGTTTTGGGTTTTTTGCAGGCTTTTCCTTGCTTTCAGCTCCCTGTTGTTGCATTACTTTTAAAGATCAGCTTCCCTGAGCAAGCTTGTTTTGTGCAGTCATGGATGGCAGGGCTGACTTGTGTCAAAACACTTACACCTTGGGGCAGAGGAGCTCTGCCTGGACGCAGGACCTGGCCAGGGGCTCATTAGCTCCCCGTGGCACAGTGGGCTGCCTGCCGCCCGGCTACTTGGGCTGATGTGTTTATTTTTGTCAGAAGATGCTTGCTTATAAGAACCTTTTCTTTCGGGGGTGGGTCAGTCCCAACAGAAAGGTGGGGAGGTTTCTCGGCTCTCCAGCCAGAGGGTTAGTGCCTCCCTGCAGAGGTGCAGGTGCCTTGTCCCTCCTGGGGGCTCACGGGAGGGCAGCGGGGCTCTCTTGCAGACCCACGGCCCCAAGAGACAGAGTCAGGCTTGCTGCAACCTCTGCACAGCTCTGGGATCAGTTTTAACTGCCCTGCTTTTAATAAAGTAGTCCTTTTGTTGCAGGTGTAGGGCTCATATTCTCCGTGCTTATCAACGTCTTACAAATCTCTGGAATCTCCATCTGATCTCCGAACCCAGCTCAAACAATGCCCCCAGGATATTAATGTTTGTACAGCTGCCCTTAATTCCCGTGGCCCATTTCACTTTTCTTATTGAGCCAGTGAAGAGGAGAAGTTTAGATGATAAACAACATTAATGGATTGTTTGCGCTTTTTTCCCTCCGAATTGACTCTTTCATTAGAAATACGCCTCTTGCCTGTGCTGCCGCAGCTCCAGAGAAGTGGGGGTTCTGCTTCTAGGGCTAATGAAAGTTTCTGAGAGCAGACTGTTCAACTTAAATAGGCAGTAGCCTTTAAAATTAGTTATGCAGGTGCTAAGAAGTTTGCTACCCAGCAAAGGGACTGCTGAGCAGCTTTGCACACATCCTGCTCTCCCCGTTGTAGCAGGCTGGTGAGACTGCAGCGGTGCAGGGGGGCGGTCTGCCAGCACCCTGACATTATCTCTTGGTGAACCAATTTCATTCCCAGAGGAAAAGGGGATGTGTTCATCCCACCCAGTGCTCATGTACCTGCGACCTGCTTACTCTGCTGTCGTAAGCCATTATCAAACTTCCCTGTCCCTGGAGCTGCTCCTGCTTCTCCCTCTGTCCTTTGCTTCGAGCACCAAAAGCCGGGAGAGGAGATGGGAGCTCCTCTTGGGGTCCAGGCACTGATGCGGGGTGTCCTGGGGCAGCAGCCGTGTGGTGCAGGCTGCCTAGCTGGGCGTCGCAGCACCCTGGGGACTTCTCATAGTGGACATCTTGTGAAGCAGTTGGCCACTTTGTGAGTGACTGTTTCTTCTCTTCCTCTCCCCAAGCTGATGACCAAGCACCCTGCCAAGCGACTGGGATGTGGCCCAGAAGGGGAGCGGGACATCAAGGAGCACGCGTTCTTCCGCTACATCGACTGGGATAAGCTGGAGCGCAAGGAGATCCAGCCTCCCTTCAAGCCAAAGGCTGTAAGTGTGGCTGCGTTAAGCGTGTTTCTCCCCTTCCCCTCTCCCACACGCCGATTCTCTCTTGCACGGTCTCTCCCGCTCACACTCGTGGGTGTACACGCACAGGTATACGTGCAGGCGCTGCTCGTCCTGCCCGCAGCGTGGAGGTACCATTTCTCTGTCTGCTTAGAAGATCGCGCCTCCTCAGATTTGGCACGTGTCAAACCACTGCTGTGAAAGGATAACTCTCGGATGCCTTGTCTCGCTCTGACTTGCAGGGGTAGAAACACCACGCGCTTAGCTCATGGATTTAATTGCGTTGCAATACTGTCTTTGTTATCCCAGGGGTCAGTCTTTCTGTTGGGTTTTTTCCTCCCTTCTTCTTAAGCTGAACAGGTCTCTCTCTTTTTTAATCTAAACTTTATTTCAACGTCTAGCTCAGCACCATAGTCTGTCTGAATTGGCGACGGAGCTGTATTTCACTCAACAGTTTCTCTCCAAGGTAAAGCGGTGGAAGGCTGGAGCCTGGCTCGCGTGCGGACGCTGACGCGGGTGGAGAGGAGAACCTGGCTGCTCTCTCTCTCATCTCTGCCTTGCTTTAAGATGGGCTCTACTAGCAAGAGAGATGCTGCGTATGCTGAGAGTGGGAGGCTGTAGGGGCAGATAAGCTGCCAGCAGCGAAACTGAGGTGGAGGCATGAGTAATCTGAAGGCTATTTGTCAAAAAAGAGGAGACCACTTGACCACTCCTTGGTCCGGCCGTCTTTGCGGTGACCTCCGCCCGTGTAATGCCAGTGCAGGGGTGCAGCCTGAGCCGCCAAGGGGGTTTCATCGCCTTCTGCGTACGGGGTTCATTCTGAAGCAGCGTGAGGGCACGAGCCTGCAAGCTGTGGTGCCCGGGCTTCTCTGTATGACCCCAAGCACGCTGGTTTGCTGCGTCTCTCTGCCTGTGGTCTCTCTGCCCTTCCCAAGAGAGGATGCACGGGCAGCAGTGACCCCATAGACTCGGGGACAGGGACATCTCACCCTGGATTTCTGTGTTTCCCTTTGCCACTGTTGGGACTGGCAGGGTCACAGCTATGTCTGAGTCCCTCCGCGGTGGTCCAGGTTCTTAAAGCATGGGCTTATTCATATGTTTCCACCTCCTGCATGCCTGTTAGCTGCTGTGCCCTAGTTGGGCACTGGTGTTTTACAGAAAACTCTGAATCCAAAGTTAAATCTGATTTACATGGCTGATATGGACTGATATTTATGCCCAGTGATCAAGGTGGGGACATTGCATACTCTCCTGGATCTCAACTTGGAGTCCAGAGATGCTCTATGTATTTAACGGAGCCTTCCCCTGCCTCACTGCCCTTAACAACCTTGGACACGTCTGCTTTTCCTCTGCTTTACAGTAAACCTGTTCTTTCAAAGGGACCCCTTCAGTGCTTGGAAAAACTCCGCTTTCAAGGAAAACATGGAGTGGGAGTCCATTTGGTGTCGGGTGCTCGGCTCCTTTAGCTCTCCTCCCTCTAAATGCCTCTCTGCTCTAGCAGCCTTTTCCCTTCTACAGGTCCTTGCTTGACTGATCAAATATGAATAAACCGCCCATTAGCTGGGCCTGGCAGGAGCCTCCGCAGCCTCGTCTCCCTGCCGGCATGCAGTATTGATGCGGGAGCGGCTGCCGACCAGGAGGTCTGCTCCTCGCCCCAGGCCTGCCAGCGACGCCCTGCATGCGCTTGGCGCCACGTATTTTAATTTCAGACAGATGTTTTTACAAAGTTAACTCCTGTGCAGCAATGCCTTTGCAGGAAACTATGGGGTACTGTCCCCAGAGCCTTTTGCTTCCATGGCTGAGAGCCGCTTCTGTGCAGTGCAGTCTTGGGCTGCCCTCTGCATCAGCAAAGAGAAAAATGTCCTGTTCTCCTTGTCTGTCTCAGAAATGTGGAGACCCAGGTTGCTGGTAAGCAGCTGGTGATGGTTAGCACAGAGGTCTGAATTGCTGCCTGCTTTCCTTTCCCTCGGAAGGAATGGCATCTTCAAGCCATTAGACGGTGTAGGAAAGGCATTACTGGGAAGTAATGATATATATGATATTAAAGTGTAATAGCGCAAAAGCGTTTGGGGCTGTTTCTACACACCATGATTTGTTGGCTTAGGCTGGGATCCGACCTTTGTGCAAAGGGTGCCAAGAGACCCGGTGGGGTGGTCTGTGTGCTCCAGCCATGGCGGGGACGCTGCTCTGCACCCGGAGCCCGTCGGGAGGGCTGAGCAGGCACCGGGGCTTCAGGGGTCTTATTCTGCAAGAGCCCCTCTCTCCTGAAATTCGTAACTCCTGCTGTTTCTCACCTCTGTGTTCATTTGCTAACGAAGCTGTTGCTGCATCCCTCCTTTCTTCCCGAGCAGATCCCCAGTGACACTCTTTGCCGTGGGTTGTGGCGTAGCGTTATCGTTTGGTGTTTTACAGTTAAAAACAATTGAATTCTGTCAAAAGTGCTTTCTTACTGTTTTAAAATGTGCAATTTTTGTCCTGCTTTGAATGTCTTATTTCTTTGAAAATCCTTTTGACGCTGGACCTTGGAGGGGGGACGGTAAGCTGCCGCCTGTCGCGTCTCGCCTGACGGCTGGTGCTGGGGAAAATTCACCATTTGATAGGACAGGAAGATTAATAGAAAAGTAGGTGCAGTTGATTTAGGACTTAGGTGGGATTAAGACAACTCAGGTACCTGCTGATAGCTGATATTTCAACAGTAGTGCATCTGTGCTGGAAAATGCTGCTCCTTTCATGCCAGCTGTGAGCGCAGATCAGAGCAGCACAGAAATGAAAATCCGGGTTTGGGCACCCTCACAGTGTGTTTGGGTGGGTCACGAGGAAAGGTGTTGCTTACTGGTTCTGACCGTCAGCCGTTCATGCAGGGCTTGAGCGCCCACTGGAGCAGGGGATTTGTGCTAGCCTGGCTCTTTACCTTGGCTTAAGTCTATTTTTTTAATTTTTTTTTTTAACATTAGCTTCTGTATAGATAAGGTTACAGAGGTTGTCTGCAAGCCAAAGTTTCAAAATATGGAATAATATGCAGATGTGGTCTCGGTATCTGCCCACAAATGCCCACAGCCTTCCTGTGCTCCAGCACCATGTAGTGCCTGAGCGCTTCAGCCCCCTGAGTTTGGGGTGAGCAGAGTCCGGTCCAAATTGTCTTTAGCATCATGTCAACAAATTCTGCTTATCAGAAGATATCATTAATTCATGTTAGCTCATTGCTCAAGTAGCACAAAACCTCCTCTTGCGTATGCGAGTGCTGTGGCCGGGCAGGTGCAGGAGGTGAAATGGAAGCACCGGGGAAGGGCCCGTTCCAGAGCAGCCGGGTGGGCAGCTTGCATGCTGCCTCCGCACCTCTGCCTTCTGGGGTGGTCCCCTCTCCACACCCGGTCTCTGCAGAAGCATCTTTGCTAGTTATCTCTTCTGTAGCACCCACATGTTTTTTTGCCACGTTTCTATGATTTTGTAACGTCTGTGCAGGTAGTGAGCACGGGTACAAGCAAGGGCTCTCCGTGCCTGCCCAGCGTCTGCTTGCCGGGAGGGGCTTCACATCCCTTCCCAAAAACCTGCATCATCTTACACCAACAGGAAAATGGACGCTTCAGCCCTCTGCCTGGCTTGGGTGTTACGTACCCAGAGCTGAAAATAAATTCCCAAGAGCTCATGTGTTGCTTCGTGCTTTGTGCTTGATTAACCTTTATCACAGAGACGGTAACGAGACAGATCAGGGTCTGGGTTGTCTTTGGTGTGCAGAAACTCAGCGGTTTTGACGTGGGGCTGTGCTTGGCTGCTCCGTGGTTTGGCTTGTGCATAACAATTCCTTTCGTGGGTCTGCATTTACCCTGGGAAGTGTATTTACACTTGCCTGCTTTCTCTGTCTCTCATTGAGATAATTATTGGTTTTGGTATCTAATTACTCCTTTACTTTACATAAAGCCTAGTAATTTGAAAAGTCTCCTCATTTTGAAAGCATTGAAATCACACGGCAGAGCCCAGGATTACTCACAACAGGACAGTGGTTTAAAAAAATTACATTTAATCTAATAATTTTTAATTGCATAAATTAATTTTCCTCTAACTGCATTGAATTAATTAATATTGAAATGCCACTTATAGACCCAGATTTGTAAAAACTCCGGTTCCCCTGCATGTGTATTTTTGTAGCCTTATTTTCAGTCTTTACAAGGTGAGCTCAGATGTTTGCGTAAGTGATTTCCCAATTAGATGAGATTTAAGGATTGAGGGGGCCAGCAGCGGGCAAGGAGCGTGACGTGGGGAGGCGGCTGAATGCATTAAGGTTAAACGTCTCCTCTCGTAATCGAGACAAGATTTGCTCTGGTAGCCTCAGGGTCCTGTAAAGGCTTTCTCTGAGATTCCCCTCTGATTATTCAGCCAATATTTTCAGTATATTGGGCAGAAACTTGGCTTTGTTCATAGGGCAGAGATGAAAGCCAGGGTCCTACATCAGAAAACCCTCTCGGCGAATGTCCCAGCCCTTGCCTGGAGCACGGATGAACATGCGCTGGAGCATCCTGAGCTGGGGTCTGGGATCGTTAGCCAGACGCTTACGAACGAAAAGCACCGTTGTTCCCCCTGAGCAGCATAAAGGGGCCCTTGGCGTGGCCCCAGGTTCAGGCCATGACACAAATTCCCCCAAACGTGATGCATCTATCGGCAGAAGTGTCTGAGAGCCCTGATCCTCCTTCGGGTGGTGAGGAGCCAGGTTTCTAACCTGGAGCAGCACCAGGAAGGTCACACTTGCCCAAGAGATGCCTAAGAGGCTGGCGGGATCCTGGCTGTACCACTGGTTTGGGCCAAAAAATGGGGAAGTCAAGGGCGCGTTCAGCCCACTGCTTCTGCTCGGCGCTCGGAGCAAGGGCTTCGTTGCAGCAGGAGAACAGCCATCCTTGGCTTTTTATGATCTTTGATTGCATCTCAGGGATCAATGGAAAATATTTTATTATGCCTTTTGTCTCTATTTGAAATCAAGCTAGAAACTGATAAAATAAAAAGGCTATCTTCTAAGCTGACAGTTTTATTTCTCCAGCTTGAAAAAAAGTCATTCTGTGTTGGCTATAAATATTAGACAGGACACATTGGGGATTTATGTAAGACAAATTCCCACCCTCACCCTTTCTCCATTCAGGATGGAACGATGCCTGTACATTAATATAGTACTAAAATGAGGCAGATTTTTCACAACGTGGCTTTAGATAAATGTACAAATCATACAGCACGTCTCCCGTCCCTTAAAGAGGAACTTAATTTCGGAAGCTTTAAAGATGGTGCTCCTGCAGATAGCGATTGGTTGCCGTCTGGAGCGGCGTGGATCCTTCTTGCTCTCTCTTATCACGCGCATGGGCCAGACCTTGCATCTGAAACTCCAGCGGTGTTGGGCCTTGGCCACTGGAATAAAATCTGCCCCGTTCCCAAGAGCCAAGTGGCCGCCTGTGGCATCGTGGGGGTGGCTCGGGACGTGGCATGCAGGGCAGCACAGGTGCATGGTCACAGCCCTTAGACCTTGGGTTTGGGCTTGGGTCTGGCTTCTGTAAACCCAAAGACAATTTCTAGCCTTAAAGTATATATTTTATCCATGTGAAAGCTCCCAAGGAGGAGGATACGCTGTTTGGTTTGCTGACGAGGCCAAGTTCTTATGCGTCTGAACAGAAAGTCTGCAGGAATAAAAGCAAACTTCACAAAGCTGGACATGAAATACTATGGATAGATGCAACTTTTAAAATTTTCCATCCACATATTCTTGCCCTATTGCATTACAGTGAGAATTATTGCTTGCCAATATACATATTAAAAATATGTTTGTACCTTCTATCCCAATAACTGGAAGCATTTCACAAGGATTAGTTTTTAAATCTTAATGATGGGGTTGCTTTTGTTTGATTTTTTTTTTTTTTTTTTTTAAAAACCATCATATATTTCTTTATAGCAAGAAGGCGGCTAGTGCTGTCAGACATTTCACATGAGCTGCCTTGCATGTCTCCAAGATCTCATGAAGCTAATAAGGAATGACGGCTATATTTTCAAAGCACTGTAAAGCTTTCACTCTATATTGTGAGTTGATAGAATCTGCAGGTGAGCGGCTTATTAGTAGGTAAGCCCTGCTACGTTATGTGTTACTGCACTGATAACCTTAAGCACTACAGACTTTTCCAGTAATCTTGCTCATGGTTTGTTTTATCTTGGCGCTGAGGGGGAAGACTAGTGACAACGTGGCCTAGAAAAGCCCCTGTCTCTTTGTTTCATGACTTCGGCTTCCCGGCTTTGTGGAACTTCAATTTTGGGAATTTATTTTCTATTTTGATGTTAATATGATGGCTTTCAGGAAGGCATTCGGCTGATGCTGACTTGTCAAACGTCTAAAGCATACTTCTGCAAGACTCTAAAGCTCTACTTGATTGCATGGTCTGGAGCAGCGACCAGCTCTTCCCAAAAAACTGGAGCTGTGACAGCTCTTGTTGAAATTCCTTGTGGTGGGAATTGTCAGCTCATCAGCAGATAACCTCGCTATTCGTTTCTGGACATCTATGAACCTCGCTGCTGTCCTGCTGCTCTAGAGAGCGGGTATCTGTCAGCCTTTGAGCCCTCTGGCGATACGGTGCCTGGTCTAAGCAGCGCCCAGGAGCGCTTCCCCAGGGGAGGCTCTTGGGGCTTGTGCTGCCCTCACCTCTGTCCCCGAGCACGGCTGGGGTGCTGCTTTGCAACTGCTCCCGGCCTCAGCAGAGACAGCGGGCTGGGATCAGACATGAGCTGCAGAGGGGAGCGCAGGTACAGCTGGAGTAACCGAGAGGGGAAGGTAACCAGAAGGTCCCTGTTCGGCCACTTCTTCATGTGATGCAGAGCCTCCGCCTGCCCGGAAGATGGGCGCATCCCTGTTAGTTTGCACCCGCCTGCTGCTCTCAGGAATAAGGTGCTCGGAGAGAAGAAAAGATGCGGAGGATTGCCTTGGGATGGGGCCCGTACAGCAGTCAGGGATTGGCAAGGTACAAGAACTTGGGCTTTTTGTAAAGAGCAGCTAACGAGCCCTGTGTCTGCTAGTCTGCTCGCTGTGCTCGTGTCTTCATTCTCCATCTCCTTACTGGGTTTCTGTTGTTAATTTGTCCTGGGCTCTGTGTTCTGGTGCAAGGAGCCTTACCTTTCTTTGGAGAGGTCGTTTTCCATTTGGGTCTCTGAGCTTGAAATCAGGGATTTCCAAAAAGTTGTTCCTGGAGGGCCGCGATGCGGCTGGCGTCGTGCTGGGACCATGGCCAAGGGCAGCTGGGGCACGTCCTCCTCCACCAATGCAATGCTCTTCGTAGGCTGCATGAAAAGGCTTCTCAGGCTCATTTTGGGAAGCCCTCATCTTCGGTACCCTCCTGGTAAAGTGGTTTGCACTGTGTTTGCATGTTTGGTTTGGGGGAATTTTGTTTGTCTTTGTTTGGATTTTTCTTTTTGTTGTTGGTTTTTTTGGTTTTTTTGGTTGTTTTTTTTTTTTTTGCCTAACTCCTGCCCTGGGCTGCACCAACTCATTTTTGCATCCAAATACTTGAAAAAGAGCAAACCACATTGCAACCTACCACATCAAGAGCAGCACCTGCTCTTGCCTGGGCTCAGCGGCGGGGCCAGAGGCAGGAGCTGTGCTTACCGTGGCTGATGCTGCAGTGCCTGTGACCACAGCAGCCCAGAAGAGATGCAGGAGGGAAAAGGTGCCTCCGAGGTCTCTAAGTAAGTTTGAGTGCTGAGTTAGAAACCGTGCTGAGCTCATGGTCAGGGACAGGAGATGCGTTCGGGAGCAGAAGCTTAACAAATCCCAACTAGAAACGTGCTGTAGGTTGAGACGCGGCTTTAGAAAGTACGAGAGGTACAGTGGTGTGGAAGGATGGGCTCAGAGGCTGGATGGGATGGCGTTCAGCACGGCTGTAGCTAGAGTTAAATCAACTCAAAAGTTACCCATTGAACTTTTTTTAGAGACTTGGGGATAATAAGTGTCTCACTTGGTGCTGTAAGAACATATAAGAGCTGCCAAAGGAACATGCCGTTGGAGGCCGATGGATGTTCACGTTGTCTTCCCTGAAACCTTTGAGGCAGAGGAGGGAACTGGGAAATGTTGAAGTTTACATGTATTTGTCTTTAATATTTTATTATATTTAGTCTGACGTTTATTAAAAATAGAAATCTGTTTCCTTAGCAAATGAAAGTTAAATGCCAGGAAAAATTGCCCCAGCACTTGAAGTGTATGTTCTCCCTGGGGAGATGGAAGGAGAGAACGAAGGGACTGAGAGGTGCTGGCTTCTGCATCTCTTCTGAGAAAACAGGGCCAGGAGAGCATCGGTTGTGTGACGGCTCCGACAGGAGGGAGAGTTCGCCAACCATGAGAGCAAAGTCATTAAGTGCAGTTCATAGGGATGTGACATGCATGTGATAGGTAGTAATTGTGCACAATTTGTAGCTGCTGCAGTGACCCGGTATCCACCTGTTATTAGCTATTGCTATTATTATTATATTAAATCATGACTTGCAGCACGGGAAGTTACAGGACCCTTGTTTTGATTGCTAAGAAAATTAAATAAGGCATTTGGCATGTCTCCCTGTTCCCGACCTCCCCCGTTCGCTGCAGAGACTGCAGCGCAGCCAGCCAGATCCTCAGCTGCTGCCCAGGGCTGCTGCTCCGCGGCAGCCCAGGAGCGATGGATGCTGACCGACCCCCAGTGAGGGTCTGGCGCGCTCGGGTGCTTTCCAGGCCCCGTGTTTTCCTGCCCTGCAGTGCCGTGCCAGCCAGGGCGGTGGTCACCCAGACTCCAGAGCTTTTGGTTTCTTCTCTCATCTGGCTTTCCTGGCTGCAGAGAGCTCACCAGTGCTCTTAGACTCCTGCCCTGCCTGAAGTAGGGGTTGTCATTAGCTGCCTTCAGGGGCAAGAAGGAAAAACGTCGCTGTGAGCTGGGTTTTAAGGATAGCCAGCCTTGCCCAGTTGCAGTGGAGAGCTGTAGGGATGCCATGCGGAGAGCCCAGCTGCCACGCAGCAGAAAGCTGGTGGCCAGGAGCACCCCGGTGCCCCAGCTCCGGCCTGCCTCAGCCAAGCGGCACCCCAGGCACTGGCATGGACCATCAGGGTCTGACGGGCACGTCAGGAAGGGATGCAGCAGCCCTGGAGACTCCCAGGCACAACTGCCTGCATTAAGTACTCAGCCAGCAGCAGTTTACAAGAGTTCTGCAGAAGGTGAGAAGCCCTCTTCTTGGGCGGGAGCAAGGAGAATCCCCTAAGCAGTCCAGGCATGATGAAAACTTCCTGCTCCCCGGGGAAGGAGGGATGGCCAAGTGGGTAAAGCCCGCTTTCAGAAGAAGCTGCCGTGTGCATGGCGTAGCTGGAGAGAAGGTAGAGTGCTGCGTGTAGGCAGGGAATGCCAGCAAGTAATTGCACTCCCATCTCATTCCTCTCCTGCAATTACTTGCCATGGTGCAGCCGGAGGGTTTTGCCGGTCTCTGGCTGTGCCATGAGAGAACATCGCCTTGCAACTAACAAAGCTCATACGTATTTTGCACCTTTTTGTTTTCTGCCATTGCTGCACCGAGATAAGTGGTGGCGCGCGGCAAGGCTGGGCGGGTGGCTGCAGCCGCATCCCACACGCTTCTTTCTCCACCCACCATGCGTTCTTTTCTTCCCCTCTCATAGTGTGGACGCAATGCTGAAAACTTCGACCGGTTTTTCACTCGACATCCACCCGTCTTAACACCTCCTGACCAGGAAGTCATCAGGAACATTGACCAGTCAGAATTCGAAGGATTTTCCTTTGTTAACTCTGAGTTTTTTAAACGTGAAGCCAAGAGCTAAGTAGCTGTGTAGATCTCATTCCTGCATCTCTATCATCCGGTCCCAACTGCTGTTGTGGTGACATTTTCCATTGCAAAACTTGCATTCATGGTTTTTCTTTAGTACTACTACTAGAGTGACCATATTTCAAAGCCAGAAGTGTCTTCACACGATTTGGGGTGCGCCTGAAGGGTGGGTGATGTGCGCTAAGCACCGCAAATGTGCTTTTATGACATTTATTTGTAGAAAATGAAAACTGTTCATTGGCTAACGGAGGTAAAATGGAGAGCTGTAGGCCATGACAATTAGGAGAAATCTCTTCAGCATGTGCTTTGACTCCTGCTCTTCCCTTTTCCTAGTCTTTTAATACAATCATGAAAATTTAATATTTAGCCTTCTTAGCCTTAGTGGCAAGTAAGTGTTCTTAACGCAACCCTTTCCTGGTGTGAAGGCGCACCCCGCAGCGCGGGTGCTGCTGCCTGAGCCTCTCAGCTCCTCCCAAAACTGAGCGGTTGCTCTGGAGAGCTGAAATGCCGATTCTGGCTTCTTCTGTAGTTCTGTCCTGCTGTTTGTTGAAACCCACTGCAGCAGCACCCCTTCCGCCGTAGACTCGTACGTACGCGGATTTGGGCAGGCACGGTTCTCTGCGCTGGGTCTTCATCAGCCGTGATAAATTATTGGGGAAGCCAGGTCTGCTGTTTGCAAAGATTTCTCCTGATTGTGCAGTTCCTAAGTAGCATCTTTTAAATCAAAAGAAACATATCCGGTTGTGAACGGGAAATTTGAAAGAGCTGTTGCAGGTGCTTTCGAATCCATGGTCACCCTAGTAAATACCATACAACATCGGTTCTCATAGCAAAACTTTTTCTTTTTTTCAAATGCCAAAGCAATTGATTGAGTTTGTTACCTGCGCTTTAAATGTGTCAAAAAATGGTATTAACACAAATGGGATGCTATTTAACTTTGAACAGTATTGTGAATTCTGATATGAAGCTTGTAAAGAAACTTGTTTCAACCAATAGTCCTACTTTAAAAAACATGCCGCTAGATATTTAAATGGCTTAAGTTTTGTGTCTGGCATCAAAGAAAAAGTTTCAGGAAGGATGAATTTCTCTTGAAACGATAACAATCATGCAGCTTCCTTTTATACTATTCTGCAGATGTTTGTGGGTTGTCACTGTATCAATCTGCTTTAAGTTGTAATGTGCCAATTTTTTTTTCCAATACTGATTATAAAATAAAAAGTGAGAAATAATGTCAAAGAAACCTGCATGTGTTTGGCAATAATGGGTTTCTACAGTTCCGGGCTCAGAGATGCCAGGAGCGCCAAGAGTCGGGGCTGCAGCACGCCGAAGGCTGGAAGCTGCCCCGGCCGCTCGGGGATGGCTTGGGGGCACGGCGGGTCCCCAGAGCTGCCTGGGAGAGCAGCGCAGGCAGCAGCCCACATCACAACGCAGCCTCCTGCACCGTCGGCGGAGCTGTGGCCTGTTCGTCCTCTGCAGCGTTTGTCCCCAAACGGAGGTGCAATGTACTGGAAGCATCTTCCAAGCAGAGAGTAAAATGCCTGCGTGTCCTCTGCACCAGCTCGTGCTGCGCAGCGCCTGACCCTGCTCGCTCGTGCCGCTCAAACGCGGACAGGGAAAGGAGTTTCTCTCTGATGTCCCTTGGAGGAAGGATGATTTGGGGCGCCAGGGTGGCCCTCCCACGGAGCGCTGCCGAGGCGAGCAGAGCTCTGCCGCTTGGGGATCTCTTTAAATGCCTTGAACAGACACAACTGCAGTACGCGCTTCGGATTTCTAGAGACTGCAGAGGCAAGGCTCTCGGCAAGGCAGCAGCGTGTGCCGGTGACTCATCGCCCTGCCCCTGTGCTCTCGGAGGAGCAGTTGTTAAAAGCAATTGGCAGTTTCAGCTAAAGAGGGATTACAGGTTCCTGTTAACCTCCATTCTCCTGAGCACATCCAGAATTTCCCTTCTGTCTTTGGAAATCTGCTTCTGCTGAATTGCTGCGGTTCTGAACTCTGCAGGATTGTCCTGAAAGGCACTGAACAGCAGCACCGACGGCGCCGGCAGGAGCTGCTCCCTGGCTTCCTCCGCCCGAGCAGCCCCGAAGCTCTGCCGTGGGGAAGGGGTTCAGAGGTGGCAGCGGTGGTCGGGGAGGATGGCCGTCCCGTGTGGTCCAGGCGCAAATGCTGTTCTGGGCCAGATGTGCCCTGCAGGCACACTGCCCTGGCGTGTGGGAGCCCCGGGTGCCTCTGCCACGCCATCCCTCCCGTGCTCCTTGTCACCTCCCAGAGTCAACTGGCCCTTTGCTGGAGGCATTTTCAGCCTGGAATTTCCCCTGCCTTCCCCTCTCTCTGTTTACCAGATCCACGTAGCCGTTCCCTACCTGCTCCCAGGCTATTCATCAACTTTGACAGAGGCCAAATTGCCACTAATTTCAGACAAAATTCAAGGTAAGAAATCAGCAAACCTCACTTGGCTGCGCTCACAGCTGGGCCCTCCTGGTGCTGCACTTTCCTGCCGAGCCCCTGGAGGGGTGGGGGGGAGAGCTGCCGGAGGACGCTGTGCAGGGGGAGATGGGCTGCCCCAAGCCCCCTCCCAGGCACATCGCAGCCTTTGCAAGAGTTTTCTGCCGCCAAAAAGCAGGAGGAGGTTTTGCTCACCCAAGGGCTTCCAGGCTGAGCCCTCGCCCTCTCTGGTGCCATCAGCAGAGGCCACTCCGAGGGGCTGGGGACTGCGGTGGCAATTTGCACCAGCGGCAAATGTGGACATTTCATTCCCCTTTGCAGCATCCCACAGCATTCCTGCTCAGGAGAAGCTCCTGGCTCGGTAGGATGGTGTTGTCTTGGCACACGTTGGTTCGGGTGGATGTGGCCTTCAGGAACCATTTGGTCGACTCAGCATCTGTCTGGGAGCGGGGCAGGAGCCTGGTGCCACCGTCAGCTTCTGCATGTGCTGGGACTGCAAGAGAGAGCCCCTGTGCAACCACTTCGAAACAGCCTCTTCGCAGTGAAGGGCAGTGCCTCTGCTCTTCCGTAGCTCCACACCGGCCCCTCTCATCCTAGGGGGAACGCTGCCTTCCATCGAGGTGCGCTTACACTTGCATTTCAACCGCTTCGCCCTTTACCTGGCAGAACTCTGCACCTGAAGTCGGCTCCTTCGCCCTGTCTGCCCTTCCCCACTCCTGCTCTGTGCCCCCAAATCCGCCTCTTCTTCCTTCTCTGTGTTGGGGAGAGGAGCCCTGCAGGGACTGTGCTGGCTCCCGAGTGTCACTTGTCCGAAAGCGAAGGCAGAGACCCAGCTCCTGCTCGGGGACAGGCTGGAACCTGCAGGTGCCGGCAGGCCGGGACGCCGGTGCCCTGAGCGCTGCTGCGTGCTCAAAGCCTCGCTGGCTTGACGGCTCAGCCACATCCTGGCTCTTCTCCTGGCTTTTCCCTCTTTGTTCCTTGAGCTCCAGCCCCATTTTTCTCCCCACCTCATCTCCTGTCAGCTGCCCTTGGCTCTCTTTGCTCTCTGATCTTCCCCCTGCAAGGCTGAAGCCGGCCCGACGGGATGCCTCCTGCGGCAAGTGGACTCTCCGAGCGGCCATGGAGGTCCTGGTCCACTGCTGGCATCAGGGCTCATCTCCAGAGGCTCGATCCGGCTGCAGTTGTGATGTGCTGCTCCTGGCCTGGCCGGGCTGGCAGGAGGAGGGCAGGGAGCACCTGGCTCTTGGCCACGTTCTGGCCGTGCTCCTGCTTGAGGCGTGAAGGTGCCGATGGCTCTGCCCCAGCATCCCTGGACAGCGGCAGCCGGTGGGATGAGAGGTGCTGCGGTGAGGACATGACATATCGCCCGCTGGGTGCTTCGTCAGTACAGAGCAGCGGGGAGGATGGCTGCGGCGGGAGGGAGCGGGGCGGGGGCGCGGACCAGCCAGCGTGGTCCCTCCTGCGGCCGGCAGCACGCACGTGTCTGGTGATGGAGCGGCAGGGGTGTGAGTGTGGCGGGGCCCCCCTGCAGTTACCCCTCAGGGCCCTCTGCCACGAGCGGACAAAATAAGCCAGAGCTGGAAATCTCCCGTCCTAGCAGAGCGGAGGCAAGCTCCTGGCGCTGTGGGGACCTCGGTTCAAAGGCAGAGCTTAAAAAAACAAAAAAGGACTGTTTTGCAGGTTTCTGCAAAGCACCAAATTTGTGACAGGGTCCTGCCAGTGTCACGTCAGGGGAAGGTCACCTGCAGCACGGAGTCAGGGCAGGGGGGTGGCTGCGCCTGCCAGCGAAAATGAAAAAATGGTGGAAGCACAGTGCTCTCCGGTGAGGCTTGTCTGGCCCCAGGGCATTGCTGCAGGTCTCGCACCCATCACCGCCCCGGCAGCATCCCAGCCCCACGCCTGTGCGCAACCTCTACAGGTAGTTAGAAACGCTGGGAGAGGACTGCGAATGACTGCGCTCCCATCTGGTTTAAGCTCCTACACAGAGACGGGGAAGAAGAGATGGGGAAAGTCTTTTGTCCCTGCTTGCTTCAGTCATGACACGAAGCAGAGCAGGTTCCCAGCCCGCGGGCTGCCCGGCTGCTCACGCCGCTGCCGGCTGCAGGGAGCGGGTCGTCCCTCCACAGGCTTTCTTTACCGATGAGGGATCCTGGGTGCTTAGATTGTATCTTCAGTGCCTCCGGTTTCCCATTCAGCCCAGGCACTGTAACCTCCCGCAGCCAGAATATACCTGAATTGGGCAATCTCTGATGCACACCCATTTACAAAGATGGCCCAAGCGTTCCCAGCCGACGGGCTCTGCAGTGCCAACAGCAGGTTACCAGTGCTAATCGAGACAATAACTGGTTTTTTCCTTTTTTGGGTTGGATGTAGCTGCAAAGTTCTTGTTCTTACGAAATTAAAATGATAAAAGGTTGCATATGTGGGGTTTTCATTCTTTGAGGTTTTGGACTACTGTGTGTTTTCTGTATACAACCCTGGAGCAAATCACATCCTCAAAACAATAAAACACTGTGTCGGTCAATACTATAGCATAGCATAATTTTAAAAGATCAAGCTTAAAGCAAAAGGAGCTCCTACAGCTGATTATTTTGTGCAAATTTTGAAATTGTATTGAATGTTTACTTCCATTTCGAGGCATGTTGCTTCCTCCAGGCTCCTTCCTCCTGCGTATTGTGAATCTCTGTTTGCAGTGGCGATTTTGCATGCTGAGAAGCTGCTCTGTTGCTCTCTCTTGCAGCGGCCAGGAGAGGAGGGATGCTCGGCCTGGGAGCGCCGCAGCCCTCCCCGACGCCCCGTGCTCTCATCGTGCCCCTTTACTGTCTGGTTGTGTGTTTCAAGCGTGTTAAACCGGTGTCCTTGCCCGTGGTGTGGGGTTGCTTCTATTGCACAGGGGCTGCCGCTGCCTGTCTGGGTGTGTATTCCTCATCGGCGGTGGCGGCCTTAGAAGCCAGCACGGAGATCTCCAGTGCTGGGCAGGAAGCCCGGGGAAAGCACAGCTCCCCTGGGGTTGCTCGCTCGCTCCCTTGCGCTCCCCCCTTTAACCACGTTTAACTCTCTGCTTTCCGTTTAACAGAAAGACAAACGAGACACTTCCAACTTCGACAAAGAGTTCACCCGGCAGCCGGTGGAGCTCACGCCCACGGACAAACTCTTCATCATGAACTTGGACCAGAACGAGTTTGCTGGATTCTCCTACACTAACCCCGAGTTTGTCATTAACGTGTAGGCGCGGCGCGGCCGCCGCCCACCCTCTCCTCGCAGTCCGAAACTCCAGATCGCCTTGTACATACCGACACTAGTCTTCCGGGATTAGCAGTGCAGACATACATACCCTCATGCGAAACACGCCGACCGCTTGTTTTAGGAGGCCTTTCTATGTCTGTGCCACTTGCTAGCTTGGTTTCCCTAGCTGGAGATGTTTGGGGTTCGAGTTAACAGTCAGTAATACTTCTAGGAACTATAGTTGGTGGTGACTAATAGAGTTTTTAAACAGAAATATACCAAATTGCTACAGTCTTTGTAATTTTTGAACTCGGATGCTGAGATTCCAGTGACCCTAGCTACTCACAAATCGTTTCTGTTGAATGCTAAGCATGGTTGATATCTTAAACCGTTGTGCTGAAGCTTGCGATGACTGTGAGCTTGTCTTAGAGGAGCCTTTTGTTCAAGACATGGATACATTTGATCAGTGTGGAAAAGTCTGCTTATAGACATATATTTTTAAATGCATTGTATATACCGTCAGCCTGGCTCACCGAAGCCGTCTTCCTCCCTCGCCTCCCACAAGCCTGCGCCTCGCCACACGTCCTTTCCTACACTCAGGCATTGAGACTCCAAACGAATTCCATGCCAGTTCTTGTAAATCAGAGCAAATCCTTTTCTAAGTGAAAGGTGGGATTTTTTTTTTTTAACATCTGGAACAGTTTGCAGTTTTGATACACTCTGTCAGCACTCTCATAAATCTTTCTCCTGTTTTTTCACAGACACCGTCGAAATTTAACAGCTCTGTAAAGGATATTAATATTCTACCAAAACAAAACACATTTATATTCTCGGTTTACAATTTACCAACTGAAAATATGCCCGCTACAAGAGGGCTGTACTGAGGGCTATTTATAACGGTAACTTTTCTACTTTACACCCTCTGCTATTATCTTAAAGGCTCAAACCCCATGAATTTTACAGGCATCTTGATTTACCTGATTTCAGCCAAAATTCCTGGGGGGTTTATTCAGCAGTCCAGGACCTTCCGTACCATTTCAAAAAGAGAAGAGACGATTCCAGCAGCTATTTGTAAGGCCGAGCCACGCCGTGCGTGCAGCAGCAGTGCCGTGCAGGAGGGCAGGGGCAGGCAGGGGCTGCCCGGCAGCGGCCGGGTGCCGACTCTCGCTCGCTGTTGGGTTCGCAGCAGGGTGAGCCCCGAGCGTGGCATCCTTTGAGTCACTGGCTGTTATTCCTCTCCTATTACACCCCACTTTGGTTGGTTTGCAAAAAAACCCCGTATGTATATTTTCTGAACCACTACCAATTCTAATGTAAATACACATTACTCCATGGCTATAGGGGAAAATGGGGGAGGAATTTTATGAATCACGAGGAATCCTATAAAGGAAATTCTGGTTTGTAGACCTTTTGTAAACATCAAACTCTACCTTTGGAAATGATTTTCTTCTTTTAATGATTCATTGAGGAAAAAAGGCTGCTAGAAGCTAAAGCCAATGTCCCGCCTGCCAGGGAGCGGGCGGCCGGGTGTCCTCGCCCCGTTATTAAATTGCAGGCAGGCAGTACCCTGTGCGTGCGGGGGACGTGGGCTGTGAGTCCGTGCTCTCAGGTACTGACCTGGGCTGGAGGAAACAAAACAAAACCCAGAAAAACTGCAAATTGTGCCAGATTGCTGAGAGGGTTTATGAGACACCCTGCATCAGACGAAGCCCAGGGAAGCCTCGCGCGTGGGCTAGTTTCTGGTCAGGGTTCTCTTAACTCCAGCACGCGTTTCAGAAGACGTCTCGCCATCCTCTGCAGACCACAGTTGATGTTCAGAGCATGTACGTTACTGTAACTTTCAAACCCGTTGCTGCAGAATTAGTATTACTTCAGTGGTGAATGTTTTTAATTTCCGTATCTTCAGCTCTGAAGCTGCTCCCAGGGTCTGTCCAGGATGCTGCTGTAAGGTCTCCCGTGCCAAGGGGCACCCCGGGGCCGTGGTTACTCGCAGGGGCTGCTGGGGGGGAGTTACGTCTTTTCTGTTTGGAACTTCTGTGTATGTGTTGGGGTGACACTTCTGCATGGAGCAGGCGTTGCTGAACCGCCGAGCGAGCCGGGCAGCCTCGGATGGGGCCCCGCGGGGAAGCCGGGCCAGCACACGGCCGTGCTCAGCTGTGCCGCCAGGCAGCTTCGGTGGCGTCTTCAGGATCTGCAGGGTTAAGATCCACGCTCCAGGGAGAGCTTGGCAAAGGCTAGGTCCCATTTGCAGGACTCGTACCTTGAGCATTTCTGACGTTGTCCATTCTGCTACTTGCCAAACTCTTATTTCAAGGCTTATTTCCAGATGACCTGTTTCTTCCGAGGAGAAATGTGAAATGGGATGTGCCTGGCCCTGCACAGACATTGAGATTTGTACAAACTCTTCCAAGGAAGGGCAGAGTGACAGTGGTTGACTCACTGTTTGCTGTAATTTGATGATTCGATCTTCTCTATTGGATGGGGAAAGCAGTGCTTCAGGAAGATGCTCAGAGCTGAGAGGCTTCAGGAGAGCCCCGTTAGTCAGTCCCCGGGTGCTCTGATGCACGGATAAAGCCCAGTAAAACAATACGAGCATGGTGCCAGCATGCAGTGCACCCATCACTGTGTGCAGCAGTGCAGTGCCGGGGGGACAAGGGGACAGTGTGAGCGAGCAGCGGGTGAGACAGGAGAAGGATGCTCTGGGGGGCAGAGGAGGCATCTCAGCCTGCAGCTACAGAAGAGAGAAAAATTGGCCGGGGCTTGCGGGGTGCACCCTGACCGCTCACCTGCGTGCTAGAGGGGGTTTAGCTGCAAGTCTGGTCTCCCACACTGAGCAGCCTGGCTGCGGTGGCATAGGCAGTGGGGTCCAGCGGTGGCAGGGTGGGACCCAGAGCCCTGCACCTCCCCAGGTGAGGCAGGAGGAGGGACCGAGGAGGCAGGACGTACAGTCACCGCACCCACAAAGGATGGCAAGTCCTGACTCTTTCTGGATTACACCTGAACGCTGCAGGTAAGTGGGGTTCAGGCTCCTCAGGTAGTTCCCCGTGGGGCAGGATGGATTAGACAGTCCCCCCCCAAGGGGCTGTGTTGGCCCCTTTGCTGCCGGTCGGTGGCTGCAGCCGGGGCTGCGGCGGCTGCTGCGGGCAGCAGAACCTGCACGGCTCCTGCACCCAGCCGGGGGGCTGATCGGCAGCATGGGCTTTGCAAGGGATACCACGTGCTGTGCGAAGAAGACACGGGGCAGGAGGGCTGAGGCTCCTGAGGGCGAAGAAATAACCGCTTGCGTTTACCCACTGGCTAAGAATTTGTTTCCCAGTGCTGGCATTTGGAAATATGCCAGGATACCTTGGCGCAGGAGCAGATTCCCATTTCTGTCTGCAGGGATGTTAGGGCTGCAAATGCCGGTGGTCCCTGGGCGCGCCCTAGTCTTTCACTTGCACATTTTGCCAAAGAAAAGGAGAGAGGACTGTGGCTGTTCGTCCGTGTTCCTGGTCTAAAGCACAGCCCGGCTTGAGCTGGGGAGTGGTGGGGAGGCTGCCGGGTGCCCGCAGTGGCAGAGTGCTGCTGGAGAGCTTGCATGGCACAGCGGGACAGTGGAAGAGCGAAGGGAGCGGAGGAGAGCCTGAGCAGGGACCTACCCGAAGTGAGGGGCAGAGCCGGGGCTGGCTGCTTGGGCTCAGCCTGAGGAATTGCCTGGTCCCGGCGGTCTGCAGGGCTCTGTTGAGGGCTGTGAGGCTGCGGGCAGGCAAGGGGGGATTGGAAACCCTGATCCGCTCCAACTCTGCTGTCCTGCAGCTGCAGGTGGCTCTTTGGGATACAGCCGGTCCCGAGCCAGCCATTACACAGCGGTTCAGGGCGAAACTGTGCCAGGGCTGTCAGCGCTGCTGCACAGCCCAAACGTAGCTGCTCTCCAGCCAGCACGTGCCAGGGGACTGCCCCAGTGCGATGCCATTTGCACGTGGCAAGGGGGACCTGCTGCTGCTGCTCGTCTCCCCTGGCTGGACATCTGAGCAGCCTTCTCTTGATAAGAGAGACGTCACCAAATGAGCTATTGATCCATTTAATCCATTTAATAAATAAATGCAAGTGTGCATAGTGGCCAACCCATATAGGTAGTCTCAAAGATGGGAAGATGAGCGAGTGCTCTGGGCGGTAGATATGCTCTGATAATTGTTAGTCCCGGGACCTCTAATACAAGTGAAGAACTAGGGTGGTTTCTAGCACAGAGTGCAAGGACCAAGCTGTTCAAAAGGTAGGGCTTATGTCTGGAGGGTGGAACTAACTCATACTAACAAGTGCTGCAGCTTCTCTGCTTTTGCAGAAGCGGGTGAGCCACTGAGCCTGCAACAGCAAAAGAAGCAACAAGCATCTTGCTCCATGCACGGAAGTGTCATCCAAGCTGTTTACTTCTGATCACGTTCAAAGTGGCAATTAAAACAAGGAAAAAAAAAAAAAAAGAAAATGTTTATTGTTGAACAGTTTGTGTTTGTGAATTTGATTTCACCTGCAAGTATCTGATGACTTTTCTACATCCTAGACTACCTGCTGTGTGTTGTCAAAAGATTCTCATGAAGACCTCCTTTTAGATGGGCATATACTCTTTATTCTATTTGCTGCATGTATGAAAAAATAAAATATATAATTTTAAAGAAACCCTGAGAGCTTGACTTCCTTTGCCCGCGCGACTCCGGTGGGGTACAGGGGGAGAGCCGGCGGGCTGGGCATGCCATGGGATCCCTGGCAATCGGCAGCTGGTTCTGGCTGTTGGCCGCCTGCCTGGTCACCCAGAGGGGCCCTGCCGAGCCCTGCTACGGCAGCAAATGCTGAAATGTTGCAGCTTTTCTGTAAAAAAGATGCATATCTGCACAGCTAGAGAATATTAGCAAATGGAGCCTGCCTGAATGCAGGGCCAGGAGACCTGCAGCTGTGGCTGCGCTTAAAGATACAATATGGACCAAGGGGGAGGGAAGGTGTTGGTTGTTTGGATCTTCAGTAAATTGCTAATCAAGATGAGTTAATTAACACTATTGCAGATGCTCTTCTTACCACCCGGTAAGCACTGGTTCCCAGTCCCTATAACTCACACAGGGCTGCAGGGGGTGAGCTGGCTGGCGCCGGGGAGGTTGGGTGCTGGGCAGACCCTCTGCGGGCGCTTTGCACGGCCTTGCCCTGCCGCAGCAGCGAGGGCAGGGGAGCAGCAGGCTCGGAGGGTCAGGGCTCTGCGAATCCCCCGGTGTCTGCATGTGCTCCTGAGGCTGTGAAGGGTTTCCTGGCTGAGCGCACCACTATGCAGCTTTCTGCTCGCTTGTGCGGAAAGCTGCACGGCGCAGACCTGCTTTTCTCCATCGAGGAAATCAGCTTTTTTTAGGAAATGCCCTTGTGAGAGCTGGTGAGCGTGTCAGGGAGGGCGTTTCCTTCTCACTTTGGGGACCTCAGCTAAGCCTTCAGCAAGAAGATCTCGTCTCTCCCACCTGGCATGGCTGGTGGTCACTGGGGACCACCCCGATTCGTGTGGGGGTGGGAAAACTGCAGGGCTCAACTGGCCCCGGCACCGCCCGCGTACCCCCAGCATCTCTCCTCCAGGCTGGAGAACCCTGGTCTGTCCCCTGCTGCCAGCACTGCTGCTGCTCCTCTACAGCCCCCAGCCGCAGGGCAGGGCGAGCTGCGGCAGTGTGCCAAGAAGGTCTCCCGCGGCTCCGGCGCAGGGTTTTGGGGCGGCCGATCGAGCCCCTCCCCAGCTTTGCTGACGTGCCCATTCCCAGCATGTCGGAAATGCTTCTGAGCTTCAGTTATCCTGGCTTAAGTGAAACATTTGGTTTTGTGACACTTTCCTTAATTATGGGAGCTAATGACAAAACCATTGTGACAAATGACTCAGCTTTTGATAGTGAAGTTAATTAATTCTGAAGTTAGAGCTTCCATCGGAGTATCTGGAAGAACCCGATTAAGAAGTCTGCTTACCCAGTGTAGCACGGGCAGCAAAAACCCAAGTCCCTACAACATGCCAGGTAAAATCCTCCCCACCGCTGCGAGGGGGTGATGCGCTGGGAGCGAGGAGAATAAAGGCCAGACATCAGCACAGCGTTTGCCTCCCGAGCCATCCCTCCATCCATCAAAGGCATCAGGAGGAACACAGCCTCATTAATGTTTGAATGAGTGACCAGAAGCAGCTTTGCGTTAGACTCTGACCTTCAAGAGCCGTCTCCCTGAAGCCATCTTTCATCTCTTTCATTTGCATTACAATCCTGTTTGCCTCATTATTCGTTATCCACCTCTTCTTCAAAGAATTTAAATCAAATCAATTAAATTGCGGGGTTTGGAGCAGCAGCAAACCTTTTATGGTGGCTCGGTACGGTCTGGCTGGACTCAGACTACAAAATATCCTTTAATCTCCTGCCATTTGTTCTTTTATTACCTCTGTGGTACCACTGCCTCACAGAATGCCTTTGATAATCTTCCTCCTTTCCCACCCATCCCACGTAGACATGCTCCATGTAGAGGCTGGTCTTTGTATGACCTTGGGGAAGGGATTCCCTCAGCTTCCCTCCCGCAGCCCAGGATCGGGGTGTTCCCAGCAGGGCTGCTGAGATGGGGAGCTGCTGAACTGCACACAGCACCCCGTACCCTCGGAGCCGGCACGGAGCAGCTGGGGGAACCCTGTGGCACTGGCGTGACGTTTGCTGTCCCCTGTCATCGCCTTCCCTCTCCTGGACTTGTTTTGTCTACCCAGGGTATCGGTACAGAGGAAAAAAAAGCAGATGCAATGGTGGGGCACGCCAGTGTGTGCAGCTGGTGCGTGCAAAAGCAGAAGCGTGGGCAAAGTGAGGTGGACTTTAGCATGCAGCTGCTGTAAGCGCATTCACCTCGGTCTCCCAAGAGGCTGCATGCTGCTTGCTAGCCCATGCATGGCCACTCCTGCATTCCCTTTGCATCTTCCCAGGGTAAAGAGGCTTAATAAGAATGGACTTCTGTTTCTCTCCCCTGTCGGAAGTCCAGCAGGGAGCTGCAAAGCTGGTAGGCAACTGCACAAGCTCGCACCGAGTGAGCCAGCTCGTGCCACACGCACTTGGGCTGGTGGCACATATGGCATTGCTCACTTGTGTCACATCTGGGAGAACCTCCCTGAACTCAGTAGCACATCACGTAAGGACACACCAGCCTCACCACTGGAGTCCTGTTAGAGCCAGTAGATTCCAACCAGCATTTCCAAAGCATGTGCAGATATAAATAATCCCCTCGTAGGAGTGGGGAAGGATGAACACGTGCCAAAGGCTCCCGAGTCCTTATCCCCTTGCAGCCCCCGGGAGCAGGGAAATGAAGTGAAGACTAGGCGAGGCTGGAGCTCAGCATCTCACTGCATTGCTAATGACCTAAGCTCGCCTCGTATCAGAGCCTGTCTTCGTTCAAGGAAAAAACCTAATCCAGCTAGGGATTATTTCTGACTACTTACTTTCTGTCACTTTGCCAATTTAAATGCAGCAGAGCTTTCATCACTGGATTTGGAAGGACAAAGCCCAACAGATCTCAGTTTAGGACATTTTTGCCTGCAAGGACAGCTTTTTTTTGCACAAGTTGTACAATCTTTGCCGTGTGAGCTGGTTTCTGTTATTTGTTTCCACTTTGCCGAACTCAGAAGGGTCCAGATCTGTGAGCAGGTAGATGATGATGGATAAGGCAGTGAACGGCAAGGGGTGAGTGGGGCCGGAGCTGGAGGAGCCCAGGCTGCCAGGGCGCCAGGCTGTGACCACCGGAGCACACTGCCCTCCAGAGCCTGAGCTGCAAAGCAGGATGGCAAGGTCCCCAAATTCTTGTTGGCTGCAAATCTTAGTGAACCCCCTGCATGTCCCCTGGGGTGGCTGCTCTGAGCACAGCTCCAGGCTCACTCCTGGGACTGGCTACTCCATGCAACGAGTGGTAGGAGGGGTGCGGGGCTTGCCGAGGGGTGCCCTGCCACCAACCCCTACAAGGGCCGACATGATCCGGCATGGACTTTGATTCTGTTTGAGCTTGCTTTGTTAAAAGCCTAGGAAACGGTACATGTGCACTCTGCACACACCTACACACACTATGTTAAAATAACACAATTAAGGCTGCAAAATCCCCCACTCGGAATGCAATTTGCAGCCCCTTCGCTGTAGGTGTGAGATATCTTTGCTGCCTCCTCCCCGGGACGCCTGCCTCGGCGCAGGACGGGGGCCGGGCAGGGTGCTGGCGTCAGGCTCTGCCCCACGCGCTGCCGGAGCTGGGTGACAGGCGGTGGGAGCGGTGGGGGTGGCAGGACGAGGGAGCGTAATGCCAAGGCTGAGGCAGCTGTCCCGAAGAAGCACGGGCTCTCCCTGCGCCTTGCCCTGAGCTACCTCCGTGGTACCCACCAGATCACTCGGGAGCAGCATCCCGGTGCAGCCATGCATGGGGCTCATCTTGGTGTCCAGCCTGTGACGCCAAGGTGTGGCCTGTGACCGTCGTGTGCCGCTGCCAATGCCAGTCACAGGAACTGGGCAACTATAACCCCTCCTGAAAATTTCACAGAAAAAAGCCGTGAGATTCAGCTTGGGTGGATGCTTCTGACCGCAATCCCTGAGTCGCCATCCTCACCCTCATCAGAGAACGCTGTCGGCCCCCAGCCCACTGAGCACTGCAGCTCTCCGGGTGGAAACGCTGGAAGAGCAGGGACTGGTGCTGTGCACCCGGGAGAGCCTGGGCAGACCTGCCTCCGCCTCCAGCCTGAGCTCTGAACCGGGGTGGTAAAGGAGGGAAAGGGCCCGTAACGAAGCAGGGGAATAAGCCAGGGTGAGCCACAGCTGGGCAGTACAGCGGGCGCACTGCGTGTGGCAGGGTGCTGGGGAACAAGTACTGCGGGGTTGCAGTCGGCGTGCCCTGCCTAGTGAGTATGCTCAAAGAAGGTGATTTAAGCTTGAGGAGGCTACTTAATTTTCACACTTCTGAATTTCTCAGTACCTGAGTTTTTGGTAGCCTTCATAATTTTCTGTTTGCATTTTGGGAGTAAATAACTAGTATTTACCCGTGAGTGCATACAAATGAGAACTGTGGAAGTACACACTATCAGGTAAATCATACGCTTTGCTGTCTCACCCGTAGCCCTTAAAAGACTATTAATTTAAGAGGTGGGTATATTATAGGGCTTATTTGAAAGGTCGCATGAGTCATAAGCTCATCCAACTGGCTGCAAATACGTTTGAGAGATGAGGAGACAGCAGAGAGGCGCAGAGTGAGGGTTTTAACTGGTGGCAAACAACGAAGGAGCGCGATGCGGAGNGAGTGCATACAAATGAGAACTGTGGAAGTACACACTATCAGGTAAATCATACGCTTTGCTGTCTCACCCGTAGCCCTTAAAAGACTATTAATTTAAGAGGTGGGTATATTATAGGGCTTATTTGAAAGGTCGCATGAGTCATAAGCTCATCCAACTGGCTGCAAATACGTTTGAGAGATGAGGAGACAGCAGAGAGGCGCAAAGAGTGAGGGTTTTAACTGGTGGCAAACAACGAAGGAGCGCGATGCGGAGAGCACCCCAAGGCACGGCGGCTGTTCGCCGGCACC
>WAAD01030099.1:163-54865 GCA_013389945.1 Fregata magnificens | reverse complement strand
AGGCCACGGCCGCGGCTGCCCTCCTGCAGCGCAGGCCACGCTTTGGGGGCGGCTTTGACCCAAAGCTGCTGGTTGAGACGTACATGAGCGACAGCAGGCTGTGCTTGAACGCGAGCTTGAACGGAGCCAGGTGCTGGTTACCTGCGGAGCAAAAAGCGGCTGATGGAATCACGCTGGGCCGTAACTTTTTAAATTAGCGGCAGCAGTCGGCGTCCTGCGTACTCGGGGGGACCTGCCCCACTGTCCTGCGGGGCCCCGCGGGCGTCAGGCTCCCCCCAGCCCGGGAGCGACACCTCCGACGGTGGGGGCAAGCGAGCCGCCGCGGCCGAGCTGCTCCCTCCACGTTGGAAAGTTCTCGGTGAGTCACGGCCACGGATGCAGAAATACCCTGTCTGTTCCTGGTGCTCAGTCCTAAACCCCGTGAAGTCAGTCGGAGCTTTCTTGTTGATTCAAGGAGGGTTTGGATCAGGCTCTAATTCCATAATAAATAATTTGAGATCATCTGTTTCCCCTCTTGGGCTGAGGGAGCCGAGGAGGCAGCAGCCAGGGCTGTGAAAGATGGGATCACTGGAGGCATGAGTGATTTCCAAAATTCTTGGGTTTGCTGGCTGTATTTTTTTTTTCAGTGAATGTTTCATGTTTTCCTCACTGCGATAAATCACTGCTTGGGAAGGAGCCGGTGAGGCCCCGGTCTCCTGGGCACAGCACGCTCAGGAAAGGGCTTAACAGTGCCGCGCCAGAGCTCAGACCTGAATCACAATCCATCTCCCTGAGCCCGGGCGCAGGGCTGGGAGCAGCGGGGCACATGCTCGCCGTGGGGCTCTTCGCTCCCCGCTGCACGTTCTTCCCCTGGGCCGGCGCTCGGATGGCTGCCGGGGCAGGAGCGGGAGCAGTTCGGCTCTGCACAGTGCCGTGCTGGTGCTGCTTGGCCGCGCCCGGGGCACAACCAAGGCCTCGCGCTGGGCGCAGTCTCTGCCATCCCTTGCGTGTGCGTGGGAGCGCAGGTGGGCAACGGGGGCTGCGGGGGGTACACGGCACCGAGTCGGCGGCTGGGCGGAGAGGGTCCCAGCCGGTGCTTGGGGTGAGCACGTGGGGCTGCGATGGTGCTGGAGGGACGTGGCGGTGCTGCTCATCACCCTCCTGAATTTTGCTGGAGAAATGAGCTGGTGTCTCACAGGCTGTTAACTGATGCGATGCTGGGAAGGGAAAACTTCCCGCAGCCGAGCTGCGTGGAGCTCACGCACGTTCCCGCGCGGAGGAAGGACAGTGCTGCAGCGGGGGCTGAGTCCCCCCGGAGCTGAGGATCGGTGCTGAGGATCGGTGCTGCAGCCGCTCGGCCGCTCTCTCCAGCAGCACGCCCTGCGTCGGGGGAGCACTGGGTGCTGAGGCCCTGCATCCAGTACTTTTACGTGCAGCAGGTCCTGTCTGATTCCTGCCAGCAGGGCCTCGCTGTGTCTCTAATTTCTGTGCACTGATTGTATCTGGCTTGAAAAACGGACAAAGGTGGCACTTTATCATCCTGTGCTAGGAATGAACGTGGTCAGTCGAAAGGGCCAGTTCGCCTGTGGCGCAGAAGATGCTTTTAGCACTGAGCAGTGCTCTCTGCCCGTCGGGAAGCACCTTAGCCTTGAACTTTCCGCCGCTAACGGGCGTTTAATGTGCGTAACAACGGAGGAATTAAGTGGCGAGCTCCAGTCACTCGTCTGGCTGAGTGTCCGTGGCAGGTTATTAAAAGGACCGACGTGAGCGCTGGGTGCACGCTCCGTCGCAGATGCTCTTTAAATCCGTGTCAGTCACACACGCGCAGCGCCTGCGTGGGAGTCGCTCGCACCACGTGAGCGTCAAAAGCCCATAGGCGAGAGCGGATAAATCTTGAATGAAGCCGCCGCAGACCTATGTAGAGACACCCACGCTGGAAAACACAAATTAGTGGTTGACTCAATATCTGGAGCCCGGGCAGGCGTTCCCAGACTGCTGTGCTGGGATAGCCTCTGTTTTAACTTGCAGCGTTTGGATTCTAATTATCACTTTTACAATATGCAAATACTTAGTAGGTGTCTTCTTGTACTTCCCGCTCAAACGTGACCAGCGTTTGTCGGTGTGTGTCCCCCGTGGCTGTTCATCGTCAGTTGTGATGTGACTTCCTTATTAATATAAAAGGTAGGGGAAGGCACGGCATTTCAGGGAGAAAGCCGAAGTTGAGAAATAGCTGCTTAGGCTTGTCTTGGCTTTAGGCAAGTAAAAGAACTTTGGTTTTCATCAAACTTAACTAAATTCAGCACTGTTAAACGCAGGGAGCCTCCTTGTCCTCCCTGCTGTGTGGTGTAGGTTGGGACTGGCTCCGTGGCATCACGTGGGGCTGAAACAGGCAGAAGTAGCAGGAGAATTTGGCCAAGGCTGCTTGAAATATACCATATTTTAAGGCAATGTGGTACTTTTCCTTTCCTGCTTCATTTCCCTCATCAGAAGAAAGTCCTCCGTCGTTTCTGGAGGACCACGAGCGTTGCTCTGCCTACCTCCCTCCCGCAGGATGCACGGCGTCCTGCCGTCCCTCCGGGGCGTCCTCAGCTGGGGCGGGATGCGGGGCGGTTTGCAGAGGACACGGGGCGGTTTGCAGAGGACACGTCTGCCTGGGGCTGCGCGAGGATGCGGGGACCCAGAGCCGTTCCTCAGCCGAGCTGTCCCGCTCGGACCTGTCCCGGCCCCCGCCTCCAGCGTACCCCCCAGCAGCATCAACGCAGCCTTCGCCAAGCTGGTAGTTCCTCCCTGCCAAGCCTGGAGAGCTTTGCTTGGGTTTTGGTCTTTTTTGGGGGGTTCCTCTCTAGCTTAAAACCCAATATTGCGAGTATTGTCAGCTGACCCCTACAGCCCACAGGACCCTGCCGAGCCTTTTCTACACCTGACCTGCAGCTCCTGCTTGGCTGCTGGTGCCTTTTAGGTAGATGGTCACTCCCGGAGGCTCCAGCTGAGGGTGAATCTGCCGTGTCCCTAGGCCAGCTGTTGCACTGGGAAAAGAAACGAACCCCTCAAACTTCCTTTGAACGTAAGAAATTCTGCCATTTGCCTCTTTTACCCACAATTATGACATGTTTTCTTTAATACCCTCCATGAAGACATTGTTATAGCTCCACACTATTCCGGCAACAAGCGATCCCATGTAGAAATATCCCGTCGGATGACAATGTACAATCTCTGCGATCTGCCTCCCAGTCCCTTTAATAAAGCGCTGTTGATTCTGCATAATGCTGGTCTTTTACTTTTTCAGGAGCACTAAATCAAATACCCTGTGGAACTCTAAATGCATTATGTTACTGATTTCCTTTATCAACCGAGTTTGTAACCATATCAAGAAAAATTTATGAAGTTTGATAAATCTATTTTCCACCAGGCTGTCTGACGTTTCTCTCATCCCCTGGTTCCTCCCTGCCGCTGCCCGCCTCAGCCAACCCACAGGCGACGCTGGGGACGCAGCTCCTACCATTGCCCATCGCCATCGCCCCTGGCACAGTCTGATTAAACATTAAACCAGCTTTTCCTGTCTTCTGGAAATTCAACAGAATGCCGAGATGTGTTAAAATCCATTTTAGGTCTTCAGAAGACTTCCCAGCCTGTTCTCTGAAGGCTCTTGGGAGAAAGTTCTCTAGCCCTACCAATCTCATGTTTACACTTAATAGTGGCTGTTTAGCATCCTCCCTAACTCCTGGCGGAATACAGGAGCCTATTTGTCTCCAAGTGCAGAACAGAAGTATCTGATGAATAAATAATTGTGTGTCACTTCTGCTTCATGACTGACAGTTGCACCGTCATGATCTGGTAGTGATTTACATCGGTGGTAAAGCTCCTTTCTTCTAACGTGACTAAAGAATTCCTCCTTGTTTTGCTTAAACCGTTCGGTTGCAGATTTATTTTAACCGATCCCATTAGCTTCTCCTATCAGCCACGTGCGTGTCCTAACTCCTACTTCCAATATCCAAAGCCCTGAGTTTCAATTTTTTAATTGCAATTTTCGGTTCCCCTTTCAGCAGGCCTGACAGAAGCGTGGGGCACCAGGGAAGCGCTTTGCCCTTGCTCCTCGGTAGCAGTCGTGCTTCTGCATTTACGCTTTTCCCCCACTTGGTTTTGTCCGTGGTTGCTTTTGGCTCTGCCGAGCTGAGCTGGTTTGCACCGAAGGCGTTAAATGGGGCTGGAAGCAGCTGCCCCTGGACAGCCACCAGCTCTTCCTCTGCCTTCAGCTCCTCTCAGTCCTTCTGAGTGAGGCCAAGCAGAGAATTTCCCCAAGGTGACAGCAATATTGTTTCTGTTAGAAAGTTATTATCTTTAATTTTTAAAAGCGCCAAGCAAATGTCCCTGAGATTGCAATCATCCATGATAGAGCACTTTTTCTCGCTACTCATTAAAGGTAGGTATTTAAGGAGCTGCTCATCCTGTTCCTCTGTCTGGTTGGTGTCTGTAATAGATTCTCATCAACAACCCATCTTGCAACTGAACACTTCTCCACGGCGCTCTTGGTCCAGCTCCGCGGTGCTGCCAGCGGCGCCAGCACTGGTGACGGTGTCTCTGCTGCGGCTGCCGAGCTCTCCGTACGCAGCCACGCTGACCTCCCCGGCAGGCAGCTGCTCCAGCCCACCGAGCCGGCAGCCCCAGCACGGCCCCCCGCGCCGATGCCACCGCAACGTGGCTCTGTCCTGGGGATGCTCGCTGGCTCCAGTCCCACAGCGAGGAGAGCCCTGGGATGACGGCCGTGCAGATGGGGGACCATCGGCATGGGCTGGAGGTGATGGAGGGGGAGACAGGACAGGTCTGTAACAGCGTGGGAGGTTGGGGGCGGTGAACGGGGAGTGGTTATTTGCTCCTCACTGCATGAGAGCTTGGAGGCATCAAGTTAACTTGTGTGATGGAAAGCAGATGATGGAGACATCCAAGATGATAGTGATGGGTGAAGGTGAAGAGGGACCAGTTACTCACTTGGGAATATCTGATGCGATTACCACGCTGCAGGTTTGACAGCCCTTCCCCTCCACCCCCAGAAAGCCTTCCCACCGGGGCAGCACTGAGGAGGGGCAGGCCACGTGCCCGGCACTGGGGTCAGCGGTGTCACCGGGGTCAAAACAGGACTGAACAAAGGCCTGGAGCGTGGGGCTCTGCCAGGTGTCACGTACGATGCCCCAGGCATAACCTCTGACTTAGGAAATCCCTGAACCTCGGCTCGGTGGAGGATGTATTGAATAAGCATTAATTACTGTCCTCTGATAAGAGATGGGAAGTAGGCTCACTGGACCCTCGGTCTCTTCCAGACCCGTGTTCTTGTGGCATGTGGCCAAATGCCAAGAGCCATAAAGATCCTTCGGGACAGAGAGGGGTCCCAGGCCGCTGCCAGCCCGGGCTGCGCCTCCAGGCAGCCGTGCCTTCGGATCTCACTGCTGTTTGGAAGGTGTCCGGAGAGGAGCCGTGCTTCAGCTCACTGCCACCAGCTCTGCTTTGAGAAACTGTCGCTTTGAACAGGGGGTGCAGAATTTACCCTCCTGGGATGCTGCAGCATTTATCTGGACAAAAATCCCGGCTTCTGGGGTGCTGTAGAGAGCTGGTTCCCACATTGCCTGCGAGCAGCACGTGATGAGTAAAATGTGTGCTGTGAACAGCTCAGCAACAGGCATTTTATTGCTGCATAGGCGTGGTGCAGAGTCTGTCATCTCAAGAGCTGTTACTGTTTAATAGAGGTGGAAGTCTGAATTTGAATGAGGCTCAAGTGGGTTTTTTTCCCATGCAAGGTCACTATCTCCATTACGGCTGTAAATAATTAGGGATGGCTAATGAAGGCTGCAAGCCGTGGCGCTGAGGCTGGCGGCTGGGAGCATAGCTGTGGTTTGGGGGACGATGCCCCACGGATTGATGCCGGATCCTCCTCTCCCCGTTCCCGGGGGGGGGTGGGGCGCTGGCCTGGGCTGGCCGGGAGGTGCCAGCGGATGATGTTTGCTGAGAGCAGCCAGGGAGCGGGGAGAGATGCTTGGCTCCGCTGGCGAGGGTTACGTGGCCTTTGGTAAATCACTTCCCTTTGCTCTGCATGGGTTTTGCCTTTTGTAATGTGAGGCTGGCTGGATTCATTAGTGTTCGTCCCTTATAGGGCTCCTGGAAAGGCACACGGCACCGTTATCGCTGGTCCGTAGGGTAAAGACCCTTCCCTGCCCACCGGCACAGCCCGCCTGGACCACGCGGTGCTCTTTGGCACAGTGGTTCAGGGTAACGGTCCAGGTGTGGAGACCTGTGATGCTCTTCAATTGCCCGTGCTATTTGGGATGAGGTGAGGTGAGGCAGCCATGGTATTAAACTTGCTCAGTGCTTCTCGCATCTCGGTGGTTACTTTTCACATGGGTTTCACCATGGATTTTTAATGAACACAATGTGCACTTCATAAATTGACATTAACCTCCTTGTTCAGGAAATCAAAATTGCTCTTGAAATTATATAAATGCGCTATCCCATAAGTATAGGGGGGTTGCTCAGCTGCTGCCCGAGGGGTCCCACTTGGCAGGGGGGGTTAATCCCTGGCTCACCTTGCCGATGAGTGTCTCTGGCTGACTCACGGCCGTGCACTGGCAGGATGCAGATGCCACGTATCCACTGTCGTTAATGCACATCAGCGCTGATAGGTGCCGGGGGTGAGTTAGTCAAAGACATCTGAGGGGAAAGGTGCCCACCCCATTTACTGAGTCACTCCGAAGCACCCGTGGGGAGACGGGGAGCAAGCGGGGAAGCGCAGAGGGGCGTGAGCAGGGCTGTGCGCTCGGCGAGGGTTTTCTCCATGCACCTGCGATGCTGGAGGAACCGGGGAGGGCTCCTGCCCGCCCGCTGCCCCGCTCCCCCGTCGGTAAGGGCTGCAGCCGTGCTACAACATCTAAAACTCACTTCAATTTTTTAAATGACACTTGGAAGCAGGTTCCTTGAAGCTGGTGTTTGACTGCACTTTGGGTTAGTGCTTGGTGTGGAGAGGGTGGTTTCACGTCCCTTCCTAATGGTTCCTGGGTGGGTTTGCTTTGGCTGACACTTCAGGCTCAGCACCAGAGGTTTTCTGTAGCTTTTCTCTGGGGTGAGGCAGCCTGGGAATGCATCCATGGCCGCTCGCTCTGCGCAGTCCCACCGCTCGGGCTGTAATGAGCCATGGCTCGCGCGGGGGGACCGCAGCAGCGGGCATCTCGAGATACGTCTTTGATTAAGAAGACACCTGCTGCGATAAAGAATGACAGTGCCAGGGTGACAACTGGTGTCTTCTCCCTCAGCTTGTGCGTGCTGACAGCTCTGCGGCGGCTCCGGGGAGGAGAGGTTCCGCAGCCTGTGCCGAGGAGGAGCAGCGGGCTGCATCGCCGCGCGGCAGATCTGTTACACAACCCCCGGCGTAAAACACCGCTTGTGTCACGGGCCGGTGGGTCAGCCCTGGGGACTCGGGGATGCTTTCCGAAAGTTTCTTATTTTACATTTGTGTTATCTTTTAACCGTCTACTTGCAGCAGTTATTTAACAGTATCTTCAAAATGAGAAGTTCAGGCCAGGGTATGCTTCATGCTTTAATCTGTCCCACGTCCTTTGGAGTGATTCTGTCGGAGACAGAAACGCGTCAACTTCTCACGGTCACTCTCTGGACCGGAGGCGCGCTGCGTGATGAGCAGCACGCCTCTGCCTGGCCCCGGGCTTTCCTAGGTAAAGCTGTTGAGCGATGGCTTCGCTTGCCTGGTCCGGTCCCTCGCTTGTCTGAGGTTGGGAGGGATGCAGAGCAGCTGGCACAAACCAAGGTCTGCTCGCTCTGTGGTCTCCGGAGAAACATGAGGACAAAGTGGGATTTCTGCATTGGGGTTAGCTCACGCTCCACAACCAGAGGAGAGCCAGCTGCCTTTGGCAGGACCCAGAAAACCCAGCCGGCCTCCCTTAGCAGCTCTGCTTCTGGGCCAGCGCCGGCAAAAGGGCCAGATTGTAATAGAGTTGCTCTTATGGCAACTTGATGTTTTGCATTTGTTTGCACATTGTTGGTAACCAGGCTCCCAGAGGCGGGTTTCCCGTCCTCGCCGCGCTCCAGGGCAGGCAGCCTCAGCAGCAGGGCTGATTCGCCATCATTCAACCACCGTCTCAGTTCCAAGGGTTTACAAGGATGTTAATGCTAAAACTGCCACGGTCCGTTCCTCCATCCCACCTTTCCCCCGTTGCTTTGACCGTGCTCTTGCTGCTGCCCCCCCTGCACCGGGGCTGCTGCCGCCCTGCGGCTCGCTTGCCCAAAGGAGAGTGGGTGGAGAGTTCTTCTCACAACGGGATTTTGCTCCCTTTTGAAACATGTGGCGGGACACCTGGGATTTGCTTGTCTCCCTAAACCCTTGCAAGAATCACTTGCACGCTGGGTGAGTGACTGCATTTGACAGGCTTGAAAATGTCAGGGTTTTTCATAGTCATCGTGAGGAGAGGCAGGAGAAATGATTGTGGCTGCTGGACGGCTGATATTGCATGATGATTTTCTCAGATATTGCCGGTTTCTTATCTCCTGACACCACAATCTATAGACAAACCTGGTGCTGTCGGGCTGCAGAGGATGGCTTAGCCATTCCCACGTCAGGTTATTAGGAACCGTGTTGTTTTATCGTACAGAGACAGAGTCATAAAGAAATGATAAGGCAGGCAAGGGAAGGCAGAGGGCAGGCGTGGGAGCAGGAGCAGCACCTCGCTGCCGTCCCACTGCCCTCACCGGGGCCTCTGTGCATTTGCTTTTTGCCAAGCGGTTTGCATTGAAGGAGGAGAATTGGGCCAGGACAGGAGCCCTGGGGTGGGCGCAGGGAGTGGAGGGGGATGTGCGACCCCCTGGCCTTTCTGGGGGCCGCTGGGAGCTCCCGGGGGTGTTGGCATTTGCAGTACACCCCGTGGGACTCGGGCGGTGGAAAGAGGTGACAAAAGGCGGCATTTGGGGGTGGCATTTGTGTCCATACCTCTCGAACGCTCGCATTTCCAATTTTGCTGGTGATTTGGTAATTGTCCCCTAATTATACCTTTACTCTCAGTTCGTGCCTGGAATCACAAGGGGAGGGGAAAGCACCCCCCAAAGAGGCTACCAACAAGCGACTACCCTTTTAAAGTCTTCCTGATACTAACTTCTTAGAATCAGTGTTGGCTTATGCTGCTGGCACCTTTGTCGAGCCGCTCGTCCCCTGCAGAACTACCCGTGGTCCCAGGGATGGCACCTCTGTCCCCCCTGGAGCGGCTGGGCTCCCTCCTGACAGGGGAGCAGAAACCCCTCGGGGCAGGCTGGCTGATGCTCGGCTGGATGTTAAAAACCAACTTACAGTTATTTTTTGCAACTGTTGGTGTGCTTTGATGCATCAGCATCATCAATTGCATCCCACGACGTCATCACATGAGCAATTGCGAGGGGCTGCGGGAGTCACTGGCTGCCTTCCCTCTGGGCTGCCTCCTGCCCGACCCCGACCCCGGGGCTGCTTGCCTGGCCAGGAAAGGTCACTGTCACTGTGCGAGACAGACTGCGATCTCACATCGACTTTCCCTGCCGCCCTGAGCCTGCAGCAGCTCTGGCTTTGCCTTACCAGCCAGCCGAGGCAGTCATTTCTGCCAGGCTGCACAGCATCCTTGCCAAATCCTCCATTTGCCTTAACAGCCTCGCTCAGAGGAGCAAACCTTATCGCGGCGCAGCAGCTGTGCCGCGCGGCTTCACCGCCGAGCAGCCGGCGACGCTGCCGCAGAGCGGGCTGGGGAAACGGGGACCCCGTGAGCCAGCGGAGCAGTGTCCCCTCCTGACGGGGACCTGCCGCTCCCCCCTGCCAGCCCGCCGTGCGGCAGCAAGCCGGCAGGCTGCCGACGGTGTCTGGAGGCATCCCACAGCCCCGAGGCTCCTTCTCTCCGCGCCGGGAGAATCTCTTGTCATTCCTCAGCACGCTTCAGCCAAGGATGAAAGTGTTTTCTATGCATTACTCTTTGGCCTTCCCTCCTACGTGAAAAGCTGAAGAAGGACAAGAGCGATTACGCCTTTCATAGGAAGTAGGAAAGCTGCAGCCTGGGGTGTGAGACCTCTTAGCTGGGGGAGAAGCAGGAACCGGGTCTTCTGCTTCTGTCACTGAGCAGTCGAAGCGTGCTCCCGCGAGGGTGCAGGGACGGCAGTGAGGCCAGGGGGAGGTGGCGTGCACGTTTTAAATAGTTTTAAGTAATAATAATGGTTTTAAATAATATCCACTCTGCATGTTGCTCCAACCTGCCCTGATTCCCACTGCTGCTGTGGGAAGCACCAGATCTGCTGCTGTCCCCTAGCCTTTGCCGGCAGCAGGAGAAGGGCAGGTCCCCGCTCCTGGGCAGGGACCACGAGCTCATCCCCTCGGGGCAGAGGCACCCCCTGGCTCAGCATCCCTAGAGACGTCTGCCGTATGGCTTTCCTGTTTGTCCTAGCTCGCTCGCGGCTGAAGTGAGAGACAGACGTGTCAGCGCCTCCGCCCCTGAGCCACGCTCCCGCAGCGCAGCCCATCTGCAGGCAGCGAGCGCTCGGCCCCGGGGAACGAGCGGTGCGGTGCGCTGTGGTGCGGTACGGTGTGGTACAGTGCGGTACGGTACGCTGGGGCGCGGGACCGCTGCAACAGAACGGCCCTCTCTGCCCGTTCAAACATGCAGTGGTCACGTCTGTCACGGGCGTTTGGTATGCGTGAGCTGGTCTCCATCACCTGCGGGTCAGTACGAGCGCGGTGTATGTAAAACTGCAGCATCTCGGTGTGTACGTCAGGTATCGGGTCTGTGCTGCTCACCAGAGGATCTCGGAAGCAGCCCTGTGTCTTAAGCAAGGGCTTTTCAGGATACGCAAGTTCAGTCACTCGTTTAGAAATTATTTGCATTGTCAATTTAGACAGATCTCCCCCCCAGGATGAGGAAAAGTCTTCCAGAAAATAGGAGAAGCAGAACGTCCTGTTGGCATCCAGAAGCTTTGTTCCTCAGGGTCCGGGTTTTGTCGTAATTAGCCCCGCTCGCAGCGCAGGCTCTGGCAGCTCTTTCGGCTGGCTGGGCGGCAGCGCCGTCACCTCCTGCGCAGAGCCTATTTCCAGGGCTGTGCTGAGGGCTGTGAAATCCCAGGCTCTGCACAGCTCCAGCTGAGCACCCAAAATGAGCAGACGCTTGTGATCTGCCTCTCCCCAGTCCTCCACTACCCATCTGTAAATTGGGGATAGCACCACCTGCCCCAGCTCAGTGCGGGAGCCGGAGGAGGCTCTGAGACACTCCTGTGCTGCCGGAGCCGGGTGGGGAGCCCGCAGAGGGGGAATAGCTCCCTCTTGGCAGCAGGCGGGGTGAATGAGGCCGGGGGCCGCACGCTGAGCACCGAGGGTAGATAACGAGGGCAGCTCCGGCAGAAAGCAAAGTGCCCCGAGGGAGCTGGCAGAGGCGGGAGCGGGCGAGGGATGGGAAGCGATAACATAGCAAAAACCAGTAACCCAACATAGACGGGCTGGCCCCAAGCCGCACAGCCTGCCCCATCCCCGCGGCCCTGCCCTCAGTGCAGCTTTCATCATCTCCTTTAGCCAAAACCGTTGGTGCATCCTCGAGAGCGAGGCAGGTGCGTGCTATGAGCATTAACCAGGCTGGAGCTGCTGGGCTGCAGCTGGGACAGACCCATTAAAAGGGCTGCCACGGGGTACTGGTCTCCTTGCAGGGATGTGCGGTGTGGGCTGAGCAGTGCTGAGGGCAAAGCGACGGACCCTGGGCACGGAGCCTGAGCTGAAAATGCGGGAACGAACCCATGGGGCAGCCCCAGGTAAGTGCTGGGGGGGGAGCCAGGGCCGGGGAGGGCCAGTGTTGGCAGAGCCAGGGCAGCGCCGGCAGCCTGTGCCATGCAGGTGTAGCAGTGCACGTCCTGGGAGGCTTCCTGCGTGCCCGGGGGAATCTTGCGCCTCTGGCTCTCTGTGCTGTGCCGTGGGGCACAGCCCTGCTGTCCTTGAAGCCGATGGCAAAACATCACCTGGCTTCAAAAGCAGCAGGATGGGCTCTTCTGCGTGATTTAATGCAAAGTGGGAAGGAGATGGAAAGCATTGGCATGAGCTGTGAAGCTATCTGCTTGTTCATCCATCTCAGGGTCTTTCATGTTTTTCTTCTCTCCCCCTTCAAATCTCTCTTTGGCTGTTGCTGCCTCCTGGAAGGGCAGAGCCACGTGGGAGCTGGGGTTGTTTTGAAGCCCTGGAGTTGTTCTAGCAAAATGTTTTGTGCTTTGAGCCAGATTTGGGAAGCTGGGGGAAGCTGAGGCCGGTTTATGGCCGAGGTAACGGTGTGAGCGGCTCGGGGACCAGTGGGTCTTTGCCCAGGTCTGACACGTGTGAAAGTGGAGCGGGTTTGTAGCTGGCAGCGCGGTCCTGTTCCCCGCCCCGAGGTTATCTGAACGCAGAGCCTGCAGTGCTGGGGCAGCGACGTGGGCAGGGGAAGCGAGAGCCTTCAATAGAGCCTTTGGGCAGGACAGCGTTTCAAGGGCCCAGGGAAGCTGGTTGCAATGTGTTGGGGTCTCTCGGTGCTGTGAAATCCCAAAGTGATGGATGATGGACAGGATGCACCATCCTCCTGTAGCCATCCTCAGCACTGCCCCCAGGCAGGGAGCAGACTGCCTGCACAGCAGCGTTGAGGAGCTTCCAATGGCAAAGTCCTGCCGAAGGCCACGGCGCAGAGCGGTTGCTGTGCCATGGAAATTGCTATGAATTTCTGGAAAGCTTACCAGGGGGTAGGTAGGCATCTTTCATTTCTTGGAGGGGGAAGGCAAGGTTGGCGTCACTCACTCATTCACCAGCAGTCCTCTCCTAATGCTCAGTCTATAGGATAGTCCCTTCTTGCTCTCCCAAAAAAGCCAAGAGTGAAACTATGGTGCTACTCTTGAATATTGCTTTTCCCCATCTGGGGTGTTGGAATCGGCTTCCCGGGGCTCTCTTCCCCTCCCGCAGATGGTGAGGAGGCGGCTCTGCCTCCCAGCAGGCAGCGAGCTAAATCCATCGGCGCTGGATGCGCTCTGGTCCCTGCGATAGCGAGCGGGGCTGGGCCGTCCCTGACCCCTGGGTTACGCTGAGCGGAGCAAGCCTGGTGCCAGCCGGGTAAGGGAAAGTGGGGAGGCTGCGGGCTGCCAGCACCCCCTGCTCCCGCACCAGCAAACATGCAGCACGATGCCCACTGGATTCCCTGAAATAAACAGGCTTTGATGGATCGAGTCCCTTTTAGCGCATCAGCTGAAAACTTCAAATATTTGTATCGTTAGGGAGATGTGACAGAAGTATATATATAAAAAAAAAAAGGCAGGTGCTTGAGTGGCAGTCCCATATTTGAAGTTCAAATAGTTACCTTCAAATCAATGCTATAAAAGAGGAAGAAAAAAATAAATTTAATATCACTTTTGCAAGGGAAACAACCTGCCGAGCCTCCTCCCGGGCTAAATGTGCTTTAAAGATTGACTGTGCAGCTGTAAAAACTATTGATGAACTGTAAACATGAAAAGATGATCCTGCTCGTGGCCTGTCAAAAGCATTAGGTTGGAAATGCTCTGTGCTCCGCTCCAGCATGACTCACCGAGTCCTCAGCAAATGTGTTTATTTGTAAAGATCCTTATTTCAGAAATAGTGACCTTTTTAATGCCTCGCGCAGCGAGCTCAGAAATTCAGAATTGCCTTTTGGCAACTTGCGAGTCTTGCTGAAGCTCTGACAGCACTTTCCATGGCGATTTACATATTTTTAGCCTTGATATTCTGCACTGTGGGGCTCCTTTGGAAAATGATTTGCTTTTCGCAGCCCTCAATGCAATTCGGCATCTGCAGCGCTGGGCTGAGATGAGGCTGTGCAGAGGGCGCGGAGGGATTCGCTTGCTCGCCTGTCGGGCTCTTTACAGCACACCTTCCGAGCCTTCTGCCTCTTTGAACCTCCCTGGTTTTGTTAATGTCCTCCTTGAAAAATGGACCGTGGTATTAGTCACAGATTTGAGCAGCTGCTTCACCTTGAAATAGGGAATAAAACTTTGAAGCTGTTATTCCAGGCTGCTGTGCATCAAAGCACCAGGTTAGCTCTTTTGGCCGTCACGTTCATCGTCAGCTGCTTGCCTGCTGGCCTGCCCGAGCTCAGGGTCTGCACTTGCTGGCACGAAGCCCCCGTTGCCAGCACTCCTGCAGTCTGCCGTTGGTTGCACCAAAGCAAATTTGGTGACCAGCGACCTTGTCGCTCTGTGTCCGTGGCCTATCCCCTTCTTCCGAGTCCCCGCTTGTGCCATCAGATGCCAGCACCTGGAGCAGTTGAAAGAATACAGCGGCACCGCTCCTCGCTGTGCCAGAGCGTGCTGGAGCCCGGGGAGGACAGGCAGCTGCAGGCAGCCACACCGCTGCTGCCCTGCCACAGAGCATCTCCGTCCTCACAGTCCTCGGGAACTTCCTGGCAAGGCATTAAGCATCGCTGTTAATTGCTCAGTCGGCTCCTTCAGCATGTCTCTTCGAGCTCTGGGATGTGAATATGCTGAATATGAAATGTCGCAGTTGTAATAACAGTTATTTAACATTTCTCGGTCCTGTGACTAACGCTTCTGCCATTTGTGTTTGGTAACGGGCGATAGCATTGCTCCTTTCTGTTGTTGTTGTTCATCCTAATGCATTGGGGAAAGATGGTTGGATGGTTTTTCTACTGTTAGTTTGCATCCTTTATCGGTGCTCTCCAATTTCTAGTTGCTGATTTATATACAGAGTTATGAATATCTCCTTTCTTCTTTTTGTTGGCCATGTTTTTATTTTTATAGCTGTTTACATATTAGCCAGGCAGTTTTTAAACTGATGCAAACTCCTGTTGCGGTTATGAGTTTGGGGTAAAACACGCTTAAATCGTTCTCTATTCACAGTCATGCTTTTATGCTTAAGTCCATTCTCCTAACTGATTTGGCTTATAATTGTTTTCTGCTCTGTGAATTGACCTTTCAGAACACCAAGAATATATGCTAGTGCCTTGGACTTGCCTCTGTTTGCCCATAAGAGCCGTAATCAAGTCATGATTGCTTGGACTTGAGCAGCAACTAGTTTTTAATTCTGTGATCCATTCCCCTTCGGCTGTCAACACGGAGTCTAAAATAGCACTCCCCTGTGCTAGATGCCACGCTTCAGAGCTACGAAATGGTCATTTATAGGTTTTTAGAAATTCAGAGGACATTTTAATACTGGCAAAGTGAAACCTCCAGCTTCCCATCATAATGCAGCTTTCTCTCCTACTTATTCTGAATAGGTGCTTAAGCAGCCTCTGGTATGATCTGGCCTCTGGCACGGCTCGGGGTTTGAAGCAGACACCAGAGCGCCCCATGTCTATGGATCGTCTTTGGTTAAACAAGCTGCCGGTAATTCAGACAGAGGATCCCAGGTTTTTACACTCTTGACCCTTGTTTTTTCCCACCTGGTTCCTTCTGGGCAGGTTTTATCATCTATTTTCAGTGTTCTGGCCATATACGTCTCTGTAGGGCTCAGAAGTGCCACGTGGGTCAAACTCACTCCAACAAACGAGCGAGTCCGGATCCTTCTGTTCGTTATCCCAGCTCACGGCCGGGATGTGCAGGCAACTGAAGGGCTGCCTTTTGCTTTCTTGGTGAGTTTTGTTCTCACCGTCTTGATGGTGTGCTGGAGAAGGGCTCGGTTGTTCCCTGGTTCCTCCCTCCTCTTTTTCTGCTGGTTTAATGCCTCCACGTTGCTGACCGCTGCCGGGGAGGCCGTCACTGCGGGAGCGGTGACCTCCAGCTCCAGCCTTCTCGGGGCGGATTCGGGAGCTGCCGCTCTCCGCAGCAGAAGCGCAGCTGTGTGCGAGTCCCTGCTGAAGGCTTGCTGGCACAAGACACAGCGCTGTGCTGGAGAGGCTGTGGAGGCTGAAGATGGACCGTGTTAATGGGAAACTTCAGTTACTCCACAGACTGCAGAAAGGGCACCCTGAGGTATGACACAGAAATGGAGTTGTAGACACTGTGAATGATACTTTTTGGAGGAGCTGATCAGCAGCCTGGCAAGGGGCGCAAGTCTTGGCTTAGTCCTGCATCCCACGTCCGTGAGGTTATTCAGCGACCAGAGTGGGCTGATGGGGTACGATGGCCACAAACACGATGGGACCAGGCTAGAGGTACGCCAGCGGTGAAGAAGAAGACCGAGAAACCATTATAGTGAAAAAGCAAAGGAGAAGAAAAGACATCATTTGATGCATCGAAGTTGTGTCCAAAGAAGAGAAGCAGAAAAGGGCATGAATTTCGACAAGTGAAATGAGGAGCCATTATAAGGCAGGCAGAAATGATCATGAAGGACAACTTGCTCAAGGCACAAAAAGCAATAATAAAACCTTTACTCTCAAACACGTCCCCGGCTGCCGTAGGGTGGGTGTCTGGCAGGCGGCTGCGGTTCAGGGAGCGTCGGCTCCCTGCGGGGACATGGGGGGATTTCTTCCTGCGGCGGCGGTTGCCAGACCTCTCTGCGGGGCAGGGCTCTGGGGAGTGAGGTTTGGGAAGGCCATGGGATGGGAGCGGATCCGTGCCGCTCTCCCCAAGGCGAGGTTGCTGTGCCTCCAGACAGAGGTGTGAAGCTGTGGAGTTTCACAGGGGGGTGAAGCTGGGGCTGGACGTATCCGCTCAGCTCTGGCAGGGGGGTGCCAGCGGGGACCCCCCAGCACTCTGCCCAAAATGTTATCAAGCCCCAAGGAAGCACGGAGCAGCGAGCAGAGGACGGGGTTACTCGGCAAGGTCTGCGGCAGGGACCACATGGCAGCCGTGGCTGGAGGGTAAAGTGGCCGATGGAGTTTGCTGTGGACAAGGACAGAAGGATGCACGCAGGGAGGAGGACGCTCACCTGGGGAAACATGGAGGGATCCCTGCGGAGAGCTTTCGGATGCACCAGTTCTCAGCAGCGATGGGAAGGGGATTAACCCAAGCCCTCCTTCCCCAAATGGGCACAGAGCTCCCGCGCTGCAGGACAGACCTCCTTTCCCCGTGCCCTGTTAGTAAAAAGCTTTGTGATCCGAGAATCTCCCGGGGCTGAGCTGGCCGCCCCCGTTACCGATAGTCGAAGATGAGGCTGGAAGGCAAACCCTTCCCAGAAGCTCATCAGTTAACCCAAGTGAATGTAAAATGCTCATTAAACGAGCGAGAGCGGGATCCTGCCCTGACAGTGCGCCTGCGCAGAGGGAGGTCCGGGCGACTCGGGCACGGGGATGCTCAGCTGGGGCCAGGGCTCCCGCTCCTGCCCCGTCTCTTACCATCAACGTCTCTGAGCAGGCAAACAAACAAAAGATTATTATTTTTTTTAATTGCTAGAATTGTATTAGTTTAAATGCATAAAGTCAATCAGTGAAGCTCATTAATTTCTAGCATATGGCTTATTTAGGCTGATTCTGGCTGCTCCAGCACTCATTTCGCTATCATAGGGATGTCAATTACCTTTTAAAATAAAAATCAATGTTTATTCACTGTTAAAGATAAAACATGAAATGGTTTCCTTAGACATGCTGACGAGCGCTCTCCTCCCCAGCCCAATCCGAGGGTTCCCGGCGTTGGCGTCCAGCTGCCCATCGCCATCAGCGTGCCACGGAGGGGACAGCAGTGCGGCGGCTGCCCTGCAGGGAAGGGGCCACCCTGGGCCCCCGCACTCGCTGCAGCCCCCTGCGCCTTCCTACCCCATCCTGGCCGGGAAAGCCCGGCGTCTTCCCAGGAGCTGGGTTTGCGGTGGAGTGTTTCCCTGCCATGAGCTCCACTGCTGTGGAAGGATGGAGGGAGGAAGGAAACCCAGGGGAGCGTGGGGGGAGACCCTGGAAGGCAGCTCCAGTGCATTACCTGATTACTTTTATAATGAGAAAAACAAAGCTAAACCCTTGAAGCAGAGTGCTAGAAATTACCCATCATTTTCAAACTTTTTTCCTCTTCTATTATTCAGAATTGTTTTGCTTTTCTGAACTGCCTTGTGTAGGTTGCAACAACCCCACAGATTCCAGAATGGGAGATGATGAGTCACTGTCAAAATGGAGATTTTTTTTAATTTTTTTTTTTTTTCTTTTAGCAATGCTGAGGGAGTAAAGTCTTTGTGACACACGCCGATCGCCGGTACCTCGCAGGCTAAAACTGGCAGAAGCTCCCAGTCCACCCGTGGGTGTGAGTGCCCGGGCTGCGCCCACGACCGCCCTGTCGTGTCCCCTGCGGGGATGCCCGTCACAGGCAGCGCGGGGCTGGGCGCTGCTCCCCAAACCCCGCCGAGCTGTCGGGGGTGCGCGGGGGGGGCTCAGTTCTTGCGCTGCGGTGCATGTGTTCAAATGTGTTTGCGCTGGCCTCAGCGTCCAGCCGGCACCGCAGAGCCCACCTCTGCCACCTCCTCGCTGTTGCACTCGTTTCATTTGACTTGGGTTTTTTCCACTTTTTTTTTTTTCAACAGGAAAAAAAAATCCTTCAGAAAAGGCATATCTGTGTAGGTGACTCTGCTCAGACACCAACCACCACCGCAGAGAGGGGGAGAGAGTGTGAAGTGGTGATGGAGCCAGATTATGCCGGTACCCTGGTGGGAAGCTGGTGTGGGTCTGCCGGGGTGATGGGGATGTGCCGGGGGAGATCTCGGTCCTGGGGAGGAGGATGCATCCCGCTGGCCAGCAGTAGGGAGCCCACCATCCATCCCAACAAGGAGAGAGCTGCTGGCTACCGAGTAACACGGAGCAGGGGGCTTTTTTAAACCAAGGCATGGGTTTTGCCTTAATTTAGCTGCTGTCCTGTGGAGTTTAAGCAAACAGATGGATGTGTAAAGCAGTGACGGCCTACGGGCTGAGGAGTCACAAAACCAATTTGGTGGCGAGGACCGGTGCTCGCCTGACTCCCCGAGGTTTCCCTGGCTTTGGGAGGAGAGCAGACCCCTTCCCAAGGCTGCTGCATTGGGCAGCATCCTTGGCTTGAGCAGGTCTTCCAGCTGGGTCACTCTGAGCCGTGGGTCCGGGGTGTCCGTAGGCGTCTCACCAGCCTTCTCTGAAGCTTTTCCAAGCTGCTTGTGTTGCCTTTGAAACTGGGCTGAATCGAAGACTTTGCAGCGTGGGAGGCGAACAAGATGCTGGGGGGTGGCCGGGACCCAGCAGCCTTTCCTGGGGACACGGGACAGCCGCTGCCGTGCGGGAGCTGCTCGGTGCCCGCGCTCCCGTGCTGGCTGAGCCGAGCCCTGCGCGGTGGCCACTGGTCTCTGGGCGATGGGGACCTGAAGCCCCAGAGCTTTGCAATCTCACACCGGGGACCTTATGCAAAGAGCCTCAGGATGCCTCGCAGAGCGTGAAGCTGGGAAAGGGAAGGAGTAAAGACGAATTTCTTTCCATCCCTCCAAGCATCTGGGAGGTGGGTGGGAGGTAAAAAAAGATGAGCCCTGAAGTTTTAATTCCTTGGAGATATTTAGGTATCTTGCTCTTGTTACTCGAGGGAGCGTGCAGCCTGAGCATTTCTGAGGATGTGGCGCAGGCTCGTACCCCAGCACTTCCCAGCTAAGCTTGAACCTCTGATTCTCCGACGAATATTAATTTTCAGAGAGCTTAAGCCATGATGACCCCACCGCTTCCTCCAAATGGATTTGGCGTGACGAGGTATCTTTAGGAAGGCCATTACTGTAAACCACAACTTAGGAGATAACTGACTTGAATTCATCAGGAGGTGCAGAGAGCTGAGGGCTGAAATGTGACCTTGCCCTGGGACTTCTCCGCCTCCTGGCTGAGCCAACCGACCGGAGGGGAGAGAGGAATTTTCTTCTCATTTAAGAACAGTGTTAGCTCATCTTCACCAGCCTGAGCCTTAGTTTGCACGCTGAGCAGTAACAACGAGAATAGTCCCTGGAAAACTGTTCCACTGGATGAAAAGTAATGAGATTTTAAAACCGTAACTAGAGCTCTTTAGTCTTCTGGCTCTCTGGGTTAGGATCGATATTCTTAGCCGTATTTCCACCATCAGGAGCACCGTACTTCCCTCGCAACCCCTTCCCCGCCCCCCACAGCCCTCCTTGGGGAAAAGGACTTTGAGAGGAAAAAGACCTGAGATCAAATCAATTAATTGCCTTTGCATTCTCCAATAAATGCAGTGCGGAGAGTACGTACATCGAAATACAAATGAACTGAAGCAGCAGTGACAAAACCCTGCTGAAACGAAACATTACCCTGCGTAAGGCAGCCCTTGTCCGGGGGAGAAGGGGTGACTTGCAGGAGGCAGGCATTAGTCACGTTATTTAATGTGCAGCTCGAGGATGCTCTGATCTGGTGGGGATGAGAGGGATCGAAGAATCACGCGGAGCGCAGGATGAAAAACAGCTCTGCAGGAGGGGAAGGGATGCCTTGACAAAACCAGCAAATACAAAATGTGTTATATGAGTTCATCTCTTCCAAATTAAATCCGATGTTACCTAAAAGGCAGGGCTTGCTGCAGCAAGCCTGGAGCTGTGGGGCAGGGACACCCTGCAGGCACTGCACGGCTGATGGTCCCGTTGCCATGTACAGTGCTTACACATGGAAAATGCCCTGGAAGATTTGCCAACTGGAAAGGCCTTCCCTACGGTGCCTGGGGACGCTCGGGGTGCCTCCGGGCTGGCTGCTTGCCAGAGGGTTGCCCCTGGATTAAAGCGGGACCGTTAAATCGAGAGCTTGAACCGAAGCTGGTAGAGACTGGTGCAGAGCACGGAGGGATGCTGCTCTGCTGCCGGCCAAGGGCTTTGCGTTGGCCGAGAAGGATGAGGGTGGAGCAGGCACCTCGGGAGAGGTCATACCTAACCAAGAGCAGAGCTGGGGTCGCTCATGCTGACCCTGCCGTGGCAGGGTGCCCCCGGCACCCCCCAAGGCAGGAGGGCCAGGGAGAGGCTTCCTGCGGGGCTCAGATGGTTCCCTGAGCCGTGGCCCCGACGTTCAAGTGTCTGGTACTGGGGTCTGTTCTCGCAGCTGGCTGCAGCGGGGGAGAGGGGCGTGGGGTGTGGGGAGCAGCAACTCTGCCTGCCCCAGCGGGTCCGTCATGACCCAGCACCGAGATCGGGGCTGCTCGTTCCCCCAGCTCAGTTCCTGGCTGGGCTCCTCCGGCTGCTGCTCCACGCAGTTTGGAAGCGCCTGGGCCGCGGGAGGGGCCGGGAGCGGCTCAGTGCTCAGCTACATGACGGAGGTTTTAATCCAGCCTGGGCAGGGAGCGTGGTGCTGTGCTGCACAGCCGAGCGTTTGAAGGACACGCTCGTCCTGGCCGGCCGGCCCCACGCCGCCGTGAGCGCCTCGTCCGTGGCGGGCACGGCTCATCCCCAGTGCTCCCGCTTCCCGCCTGCTCGGTCAGGCTCACCCAGGCGCTTATGCCAGTTGATGTTACTGCTCTGTTGCTGACTTATCAGCCTTCAGCGTTCCGGCCCTCGGGGGCCGTGCCTCCCCTCCCCGGGCATGGCAGCAGCGTTTCGCACTGCTGGTGGGTCTGTGCTGCCCTGCCGCTGCCCCCAGAGCTCCTGCTCCTGGAGCTGGCAGCGGCGTTGGCTGTGGGAGAGCACCAAGGCAGCAGCAGGTTGTGCAGCTGCGGATGCTCCTCCGGGGAAGAGGGGAGGAAAGTGAAAGGGGAGGGCCGTGTAATGTGACAAAGGATTATTTTGCAGGCTTTGCAGCTGGCACTTGTCCAGCTGCTTCAAACCGTTGTTTCTGTGGCTCCTTGCTGGTGCTTGTTGGCCAGGCACCATCCCTGCCTGTTTGTGCATCTGGGGTCCCCAGAGCGCGTGCTCGCGTGGGGAGGCTGAGCTTACTGACAGCCTCGCGTGCTGCACGTGCCCCACGTGTTCTCGAGCAGGACCCTGCTGGAGGAGGGGATGGGCAGGCCTCGTTCCTCGGTAGAGAAAAAGGCGAAGGGAGAAGCTGTCCCGCGGTGGGGTGGGCGAGGGGAGGCAGCGTCAGCTGACCGGGGCTCCCTGATGCAGCCCGGCTTTCCGCCCAGGAGGCTCCGGAGTGGGTCTGCACAAGCTGCCGTGAGCAGAGCCGGCTGCTGCTGCGTTGGGCTCTGGACAGGGAAGTGCAGCGATAAGCTAAGTTGGCTAATCAGGATTCACACTAATAGGGAGAGAAAATTACCCAGATCTACTACAGAGGCAGCTGAGCGGAGAATGAATAACCGCAGCAGCATGCTGCCTTTGCTGGCGCTGTCCCGGCCAGCAGATGAATTAAACCCAAGGTGGTGTGACTCATGCACGCAGCACAGAGTCGCGTCGCAGGCATGGGCATCAGCTGGGGAAATTACCCGTGAGCGGGCTGGGATGTGCCGAAACCAGCAGCCCGCAGCAGCCTGGCGTGCTCCCAGCCGGCAGGAGCTCTCCCCTTCCTCCTGCGAAGGGAGAGGAGCCCGACCACCGGCACCAAAGGGAACGGTGACTGCAGGGGCAGGCAGCGGTGCGCCAGCCATCCCATCCATACAGCATGAGCTGTGCTGGGAGCCGTGCCCTGGTCAGGGGCTCACAGCTGGATGCTGGCAAGGGGCATGGTGCTGCCCAGGCAAGGCGTTAGCGGGGGCTGAGGCTGTGAGTGCCCGGAGCAAGCGGCTGAGCCTGTACCCGACCCACGACAGTGTCCTGGGGAGTCCCACGCTGGTCAGTCCCCCCGCCAGCTGATTTCTGCATGCAGCCGGCCCCGTATCTTGTGCCTGAGCTCACAGCCACGGCCTCAGCTCTGGCAGGGGGTCAGAGATGGCACGGAGCAGGCCATCCGGCGTCGCCTCTGCCTCGGGTCCTTGCTAAGAAAACGTGGGTAGGGGAAGGAGGCTCCAGAGGTTAAGGACTCAAACAAAACCCGCTTCCTTTATGCCCGTGATGTTATAACGCTGCCTTGACCAGGGCCCGGCTATAAAGCTGGGAGAGGAAAGCCCGGAGCTGCATCTGCCATCACCGGGGGACGGGGACCCGGTGGCTCGGGATGTGCCACGCAGCGCGTGGGAGCGCGCAGCCCGGCTGCTCGGGGGGACGAGCCCCCAGCCAGGGCCGGGAGCGGCCGCCCCATCCTTCCCCGGAGCCCTTGCCAGCCGCACCTCCCTGGGGCAGGGCTCCATCCTCAGGGAGCGTTTTGGGGGTCACGGGGGCTTTTTGTGATTTAAGCCTTGTTGTGGTATTTGTTTGGAGGCTGGTAAGTTGTGTGTCAGGTGACTCAGCGGTCGCCATGGCGACGAGCATCAGTTAATGAACAGAGGGAGTAAAGGAGCCAAAATAAATGTCAGAGCGTGAAATAGATGCGGTGGAGCCAGGCAGCGGGGCTGCCCCCTCCCCGCGGTGGGGGGCCGGTGGTGCTGCTCTGCCTGTCCCTGGTCGGGCTGGGGCTCCCTTTGTCTTGGGGGGGGCCAGATTTTGCTAAACCGCCTGCAAGGCGCGGGGCAAAGGGCCGCAGAGTGAGGAGCATGGCGAGCCCTGGCTGTGCCATCCCTAAACGTGCAGCCCCCGGCCCCGCTGGGGCACGTGTGGGTTGCCCTCGTCCCCCCGGCGCCGGGCAGCTGGAGCTCTGCTGCCTGCCTGCCTCGCTGCCTGCAGGGACACGATGCCCTGCGCCTGCTGCACTGTCGGAGCAATCTGCAAACGTTAGCGATGCCACCGTGCTTTCTCCCTCCTGCCGCTCAGCCATGCCTGCCGGGGCTGCTCCGTGCCTCCCTCCGCAGCAGGAGGGAGCTGGTGTTGGGTCCTGCAACAGCAACGCTGAGGAAAGGCTCTGCCCCTGCCCTGAGAACGTCGCTGGAATTTTTTTTTTTTATTTTTTTTTTCTTCCCATCCCATCTCTGTTGCAAAGGAGGCGTTCAGGTGGGACAGGCAGGGCTGAGGGAAGCAGAGAGATTACAGATCCCAGTGGGCAGATGCAGCGCAGCTGCGTGCAGTCCTGGCTGCTGCAGAGGCAGGGAGGGATGGATGGATGGACGAGCGTCACACCCCGGGTGAGCCCCGTGCCCCGTGTTTGCATCCAAACAGGGCATCTCCTGTGCTTGCAGGTGTCTCCTGCTCCAAGGCTTGCCCTCGTCCCTCACGGTCACAGATTTACCTTAGACATTGTGTGTGCCGGAAGCGAGGCCCCTGGGGGTCCTGGCTCATCCGGCCGCTGCTCAGGGCAGGGGGGTGCCAGCCCCCCCAGCCCAGCGCTGGGTTTTGTTGAGGGCTCAGCGGCACAGGGAGCCTCCGAGAACTTCAAAGAGATCAAGCCCAAGAAAATTAGTATTCTCGTTTGCACGCTGTGCTGATGGGCTGGCTCGGACCCTGAACTCCTTTCCCACGTGGCACCAAGGGAAAGTTTCTTCTCGCTAATCAGATGATGAACACTGGCCCCGCGCCCCTGCCCAGGAGGTTGCTGCCGAGAGAGATGTTCCTGTGCTGCCCGGGAGTCGGTGCCTCTGGAGAAGCTCTTGGAAAGTCCTGCACGCTGTGTGGGCATCCCTGGTGACAGCAGCTTTGCAGCCATCGAAAGTCGGAGAGGGCAGATCCGTCCCACCAGCAGCTCTGGGGTGCGTGGGGCAGAGCCCTGCTGGCAGGTATGGGGAGAAGGTTGGAGAAGGTGGGTGGAAACCCGAAAGCTGAGAGGAGGAGGAGGAGGGGGGCTGTGCTGTGCAGCTGCCATCCCCCCGTGCCCGGTGCCTCCTCAGCCCCGTTCGTGGCACCTGTTCTCAGCCTCCCCTTCTCCCGCAGTTCCCAAAGCAACGGGAGCAGGCGGTTCTCCCTCGGATGCCGTGTCTCCCGCTTGGATGACAGCTTGCCACCTCCAGAGCTTCATCTCCAGGCTTTAACTGATGCCTGTCACGATGCTCGGCTCCCCCGAGCCTGTAGCCGGAGCACAGACCGACAGCGTGCCGCTGTGCAGGACACCGTGCGGGTTGGCTCCTCTTGCCTTGCGCCCTGTGCCCTGGCAGCATGTCCTTTCTGGTCCTACGGGAGAGGGGACAGAGCCAGGGTGACCTGACCGCGTCCTCCAGCACTGGTGTCATGAGGCGGCTGCCCTTCCTGTAGGGAGGTGCTGCAGGAATTCCTCCCAGCCTCGCCCTGCCCCTTGCCACTCCAGACAAGTCACACTCTGTGCCTCAGTTTCCCCATGTATAACATCAAGGACAGCATTTGTCGGCACTGCAGAGGAAGCATTGTGCATACTCTTGCATTAGCGTTTGGAGAAGACCAAAGCAAATTGCTCTGTGAATCCTGCAGACAGAAGCGGCTGCTGCTGCCCCAGGCTCTGAGGAGCCGTGTTCCCATCCAGCACCATGGCACGAGCCGAGCTCTGAGCCGTCCCCAGCAGATATCGAGTGCAGCACTTGGTCTCTTGGCGGGCTGCCATGAGGAGCATGCTTGCGGCATCCACAGGAGGTGACGGGCTGCATCCATCACAACAAATCCATAAGCGCAACTGGGCATAGCCAGTATTTTTTTATTATCTTTTAATGCCTTTAATTTCTCTCTGCCTGTCCGTCAGTAGCACGCGGAGCAGACTGCTGGGGCTGGCGGATGGATGAGCAGAAGAGGCGAGAGCCTGTTCACAGCCAGTCCCTCCCCTAGGCTGTCCCATAAACAGGTCTGAACCATAGGGCTCTCCCGCTCCGTGGACACGGCTGTGCTGCCCCGTTCTCACCCCGCATCCACGTCTTGCAGCGTGTAGCTGAGTCCCCAGTACCTCACCTGCCTGAGCCTTACTCGTCCTTGGCTTTTTCCTCTCATGGCACAATTGCCTGGCTTTGGCACAGGAGAGGGCTGAGCCCGAAAGCGCAGCGAGGAGAAAGCCAAAGCAAACAGGCAGGCATTTAAAGGCGAAATGCATTTGTTTTGCTTCAGAGGCAGGAGGGAAAAAAAGCCACAGAAAGAGCCTGTTTTTCCCAAATGCTAAGTGGGAGGCCAGCAGATGCCAGAGCATCTGCCTCCTTCCCCAGGCCTTCCAGGCGGCGTTGCCGGTGCCCACCGCAGTGGGGCTGCTCTCGCCCCCACTCCCGAGTTGTGCCGTGGGGACCCACGAGCAGGAGGGGAAAGGCGGCATGCGCAGAGCTCCGGTGGGACCGTGCCGCGGGGTGGGTGGCAACCCTGCCCATGCCAAGCTCAGCTGCGATGCCCACCCGCGGCACTGGGTGCTTATCCACAGTCATGCATGGGTGTGCACACGTGTGTGTGCTGTGCGGGACACGTGAAAGCAGGCTGGAAACGGGGTGCGGACAGGTCATCTCGGTGACTCTCTGCCGCCTCTGGCCCCTGCCCCAGCTGCCTGTGTCCCAGGCACGAAGCGGGGCCGAGAAGTGGCAGGAAAGGGTAAGCAGGCTAGAAACTTTTTGTAGTCATTTAAATGAACTAACCTGTGCCTCCAAAAAAATCACATCTCGGAAGCTAAGCTGTGGCCCAGATGCTACTTTAGCAAACATGCTGAGGATCCCTGTCTGTGCGGCAGCCTGTGCCCTGCATGTGTAGGTCAGCAGTAAATCAAAGCTTTCATACAGCCGAGGGACCGGGGCAGAGGAGCCAGACTGGGAGGACCAGGCTGGTCTCTTGGTGCTGCGGAGCCCCGGGCTGGGGGCTCTGCTCAAGCAGCTGCTCCGACCCTGGTGCCATTGTCATCTCCCCCAGGAATCTGGTGGGAAAGCAGATGATCTCGACATCCCAGAACGAGGCCGGGGCTGCAGCCGTGGAGCGCTTTCCCCCGTGCATCTGCATAAAGTGTTGCTCGGACCTGAAGGCCAGGAGGGTTTATTTACAGCTGCATCAATTCTCTGTCAAAACCGATGAGGGCTTTGCCTGGGTGGGTGCGTGCTGGGAGCCAGCGAGTGCCTGCCCTGCTTCGCCTCCCCTTCACTGGAGAAAACGGGGGCCAGGCGAGCCTTGCCGTGCCCACGGGTCCACGCAAGGAGCGGGGGAAAGCTCAGCTGCAGCCGGGCAGAGGCAGCGCCGCGCTGAGCCCCGCTGAGCTGCCGGCAGGCCCTCGCAGCGCTGCGCAGCCAGAGAGGGGAGCGGGAGCTGCACCGCGGAGAGGCTCTGCCCACAGCTGCCGTGGGGCTGCGGGGGGAGCAGGGCAGCTCGGACATCTCCTCCCAGCTCAGCAGCAGTGTTAATGACAGGACTTAGAGATATAAATGTGTGGCCCCATCAGAGGAGACCAGCAGTGCTTGGAGGATGCAGGAGCAGCCGGGGACCAAACCGTCCCTGGGGACCGAGGGCAGTGCTTGGGGTAGCGACAGCCTCAGGCCGAGCGGTGCCCGAGCGGCTCCTGGGCTGCTGCCGTGCCAGCCCCGTGCAGCGCATCCGGCAGTGCTCCCACCAGTGCAGAGGGTTTTGAAGGTTTCCTGGCTTGTGTCTCCCCAGGAACCTTCCGAGGAGTGTGCAAGAAAATCGACCACTTCCCTGAGGATGCCGATTACGAGCAAGACACGGCCGAGTATCTCCTCCGTGAGTCTGCTTTCCCGTGGCGCGGCGGAGCTGTGCACGCTCTCCCCGGGGACCCCATTGCCCCACGCTGCGCTGGGACGCCCCTCCCCGTCCCCCAGCACCGGGAGCTTCACCCAGCAGATCCCCCCCACTGCTGGCAGGTGGCCAGCGGGCCACAGTCCCCCCAGGCTCCCCGCAGAGCAGCGGTGACCCTCCAGGTTACCCGAGCGTGGCCACGTTACGCCTCAGTAGCAGTGTTAATGGCACATTTGTCTGGCATTTGCTGTCCCCGCAGCTGGTCCTGGCAGCTGCTGCGCAGCCCGAGCTTGTCAGGGTGCAAGGATCGCCGGGGACCGGGACCCCGCGGGTCCCTGGCGTGGCACCGCAGGGGTGCCATGTTCATGCCGGTCTCCCTATTCCTCGAGTCTCTGCAGCCAGGCTGGATTTGCTGGTGCTCGCCGGGAGAGCACAACGAGCGTCTGCCGTGTGCTCTGCCAGCCGAGTGCAGGGAGATGAAGTGAAAATAGAGCTGGCGGCTCTCCTGGGGAAAGCAGGGTCCTCCTGCTCTCGGGGGCCAGCAGTGCCTCTGGGATGAGGCTGACCCTGCGGAGAAGAGGCACCGTCCCCCGAGCACTTTGCAGACATGTGCATGGGCGAGCGCTGAGAGACCGAGGCGCAGGGTGACAGACACTGGACACAAATGATGCACACCCTGATGTGCAAAGCAACACAGACGTGCACGGCCCAGCATGTCAGCAAACATGCACATGTGTGACAGGCTGTGAAGACTGTGAAGCCTGCATGGCAAAAGGTTCATTTGAACACCTAAATTTCCAGACAAGTAAGAACATAAGGCAGCAGGGGCACGTGGCAGCCTCGGAGGCATTGGCATCTCTGGGCTCTGAGCTGCTGGGGCTGGGAGGAAGCTCTGGGGGTGAAGTGACCCCCGGCGCCCATCGCCCTGTGCTCAGCCCCGATCCCTGGGGCCGGGCAGCGGCCCCTGCCTGACGCTGCTGCTCCTCGTCCAGATGTTGCTTTGAACTCCCCGTTTTCTAACTCTGCAGGGAGCCATCAGCTCTGCTCACCCATCTAAGAGGGGAACGTGTTTAGTGAAATTGGTTTGCAATTTTAGTAGATTAGCGCTCAAGTTCTTCTCCCACCCCCTCCCACATTTAAAACAAAAAGTCTATTTTAAAGCCCCCAGAATGGCATTTTAATGGGGCTTCTCTGTATTTCTGTGCTTTTAATAAAGGCCCTAATAGAGGGATGAGAGCCCAAACCAAGGCACAGTGTATTTTCAGTGCAGCTGGTAGTGATCTGCTGCATTAATTACTCTTCACTGTCATTTTGGAAGCTGAACTTCTGACAGGCCGTGTAGAAAAGACCCTTCTTTGTGTAGCTCTTGGTCAGTGACTCCTGAGCGTGCAGAGACGGTCGCTGCCGGAGCTAATCCCCTTGGGGATGAGCCCAGTGCCAGGGTCACGGCATCACATGTGGTGGGCTCGGGGTCTTGGGCTTTGTGTTCATTTTGATCATGTTCCTCCCCTACATCAGCAAACAACTTTTTTGTTGAACTTTAGGTGTGTTAGTTGGTAAATTCTTGACTTTCAGAGTAGTTTGGGGACCCAAGGCACAGGTTCCTGACCCTTGCGGTTGGCAGTACTGTTCCTCGCCAGCCTGGTGAGATCTGGGGGGTTTCTGCAATCCCGAGGCTCCAGAGTCACATCCATAGCCTAAACCCGTGGGGCGGGTGCTTGGTAATGGGAAGGTAAATTGCTAGTGCTGACTGTGTGACAAGACTGGAGGAAATATTTCCTTGAAATAGCCTCGGAGGAAAAAAAAGAAATTCAGGATTTAAACTATTTTTGTGATGGGAGGCCTGAATCACAGGGTTTGCAGGGCTGATGCTGGGCTCCGGAGCAAGCTCAGAGCAGAGCAGCTCAAGGACAAGTAGAGGTTGCACAGGGGGGACCAGTGCTGGGTCTCCCCCCCATCTCTTGTGGCAGCAACCCAGCGTGGCGTTGCAACAGTTCTTTCCGGGCGCTGGCGTTGGTGCGGGAGATGCCGGCAGCCCCCGCTGCAGGAGCGATGCCGGGAGCCAACCCTGCCCCGCTCCCTGTCCCCCAGGTGCGGTGAGAGCGTCCAGCATCTTCCCCATCCTTAGCGTGGGTCTGCTGTTCTTCGGGGGCCTGTGCGTGGCGGCCAGCGAGTTCTACAAGAGCAAACACAACGTCATCCTCAGTGCCGGCATCTTCTTCGTCTCTGCAGGTAGGAACTGCCTGGCGGGGTCGGGAGCGGGGTGGTTCCCCCATGGATTCTGGGGTTTGTGAGCTGTCCCATCCTGGTGGAAAAATCCTCATGGCAGGGAAAAAACAGCAGAGGTTTCTGGCAAGCAGTCGCCGTGCTAGACAGAGCTTTAAGCATTCACCCTGCTCTGCCCTGAGCCGTCTCTGTGCGGGTGCTGCAGCCCAGGAGGGGCTCCCGGAGTGCAGCCGTCCCGCTGGGGGAGCACCTGGCCCCGGGGCAGGTTTTGGGGGCTCTGCCCTCCATCACTGCCAAGCAGTGGGTCGCAGGGCCAGGCGGGGGCAGGCGCTGTGCTGGCATCACCAGGGACCGGGCAGCAGGGCTGCCGCAGTCCGACAAAGAAAATCACTCTCTCCTGAGAGGCCGTTCCTTCTGGATTACTCATTTCTCTGTGCACTGTTCCCCAACGCTTCCAGTGATTATTGTATGACAATGTCTTTGTCTCAAGGAACTGCTCTATTTTGTGTTTTTCTTCTCCCCACAAAGAGACAAATTACTCTCCCTCCTTCGGCTGGCAGGAGCTGCTGATGCAGATGAGAAAACAACAGAAAGAACATAATCGATTCATTAAGTAAATCCAGGAATACATCAGCCACTCCCCAGCCCTGCGGCACAGCCCCGCAGCACTGCTGGTGGTGCAAAAACTGCCCGGATCCCGAATAAAGCCTCTGGGCTCCACTAGAAATTAAAAAAGATGGAGCCATTCCCGCTTCCCTGCGCTCCCAGGGCCGTGGCAAACCGGGGTTTGTGCCAGAGGGATCCCGTCTGTGCCCCGTGGGTTGGCTCTGCTCCAGCCCCAGCCCCGGCACCGGCTGAGCTCCTGCAGTCCATTGCTTAGTGAGCAGCTCTGCAAAGCAAAACCAGCTTTTGAAATGTCCCTTTCCTAAACAAAATAGTGGTTGTTCCTCCTGCTCCCTCCATATTCATGAATATACTTACATACCGGGTGCATGTGAATACAGGTGTATACTGGGGACAGCAGCAGAGGTCTGTGAGGGGTCTGCCTGGCGTGCTGGCGGGTGGGTTGGTGCCCCGGGGGGATGCGGCCACGGCCCCCAGCGCCCTCTTCGCCTGCCAGGCGCCCCATGGGTCGTGGTGGGCAGGAGAAGGGCTGGACTCCTCCAGCCTGTGTCCCTCCGCTGCCGGGAGGGGATCAGGGTGCTGCTGTCCCCCCTCCCTCTCCTGCCGCTCAAGCGAGCACCTCTCCCTCTCGTCCTCCCCTAAAGGTCTCAGCAACATCATCGGGATTATAGTCTACATCTCGGCCAACGCAGGGGACCCGGGGCAGAGCGACTCCAAGAAGAGCTACTCCTATGGCTGGTCCTTCTACTTCGGAGCCCTGTCCTTCATCATCGCCGAGATGGTGGGGGTGATCGCTGTGCACATGTACATCGAGAAGCACCGCCAGATCCGCGCCAAGTCCCACTCAGAGCTGCTGAAGAAGTCGGCCTTCACCCGCCTCCCCCCCTACAGGTACCGCTTCCGCCGGCGGTCCAGCTCCCGCTCCACCGAGCCCCGGTCCCGGGACATGTCACCCGTCAGCAAGGTGTTCAGCACCATCCCCTCCACCGACATCTCCATGTTCACCCTCTCCAGGGATCCCTCCAAGGTCACCATGGGGACGCTGCTCAACTCGGAGCGGGACCACGGTTTTTTACAGGTCCATAACTCCATCCCCAAAGAGTTCAAGGAGTCTTTGCACAACAACCCGGCCAACAGACGAACCACGCCAGTCTGAGGCGGGCAGGGGCGTTTTGTCAGGCTGCATGACATCATCCTCGTGACGGTGTAACCCGTGAAATCCCGTTTTTAAGGACAAACCCAGATGGCTCCCCGTGCCCCTGCCCGCGGGGCTGGTTTTTCACTCCCGAAATGCCACTGGCCGGGCCAGGCCGCTGTGCCCACGGTGGGACCGGGACCCCTGTGCCCCTCCCTCCCTGGCGGGGAGGGGACGGGGGCTGTGCTGTGGCCCTGGCCGTGGTGCCCCTGCAGACTGAGCGGGGCTTCCATCACCACCCGGGACAGTGGCTTCCCGAGGTCTCCATCGTTAATGTTCATCATAATCGCAGTGTTACCTTAGCTATATGTCCCATGGAAATGCTGGCGATAGCCCTGTCTGTGAGAATCCTTAATCTGGTAGTTACATTTAAGCGAAATTGCCTGGAAGTCCGGAGTTTGAAGCACGGAGTTGGTGCCGTAGCGAGTGCTTGTGTTACGAAACCCCTTTCCCTGTCGTGATGGATGGAGTGCTCGGGCTGGGTTTCTTTATGGCGTTTCGTGCATGCATTAAATAGCTTGGAATTCAATTTTGTCATGTCAGGTTGGAAGAAACATCTTTTGCAATTTTCTGTGGTCTTGAAAGGGCTTCTTTCTTTCCTTCCTTCCTTCCTTTTTTCTTCCTTTGGTGCATTCAGGCCATGAAAGGACTCAGGAGCAGAATTCCTCCAATGACTGGTAGCAGTTAGCCAGCATTTAATTAACCTCTAACGTTGCAAGAAAATGAATGAATTCCCTAAGATTAATACACACGCAGTCACAAATTACCGTCTGGGCACAACCAAGGAGGCAACACTTGACCTGGTGGTACTGAAGGAGAAGCTGGGTTGATGGCTGGGCCGCCAGCCTCGGGCTGCCTGTGGATGGTGTATGATTCTATAATGGCTGGGAGATCGATGAGAAAAATAACAATAAAATCGTCCAGTTTGGCAAGCAAGTTACTTGGCTGAATAGGTCGCACTGACCCTGCTGCGGGCAGCTGGAAAACCGCACACTGTGTCTCGTGGGTGTTTCACGGCAGCCTCGACCTCTCCCGCGGCTGCGTGGGGTGCCTGGGGTCGGGGCTCCCTGGCTGCAGGGGATCTGGGGGAGCAGCGCCCCGCAGCCCCTGCCCCGCTCTCCTGCCCTTTGCGGTGCTGCCCTGGTTTGCACGGGGGGAGCTCGGCCAGGCAGCGGCGGCTGGCGGGGTGCAGGGTGCATGGGGTGTGGGGTGCACGGGGTGCATGGGATGCAGGGTGCACGGGACACCACGGGGTGGGGGCAAGGTGTGTGTGCACGTGCAGCCCCCTGAGCCTGGGCACCGGCAGGGCGAGCGCTGCAGGAGAGCGGCTCAGAAAGCCATTTCCCCCAAAAGGTGCTGCAGTGGGGTGAGATCACCTCCCCGGGGGGCAGCCGGGCATCCCAGGGCAGTCACAGCGAGACCCCTCTCCCAGGGAAATGCCGAGTTCGGAACCAACTGCAAGACCTCTTTGGTGAGCACCTCTCCCGGCTGCGCTCGCTCTGGGCGTTTGCCTGCTGGGTGCCAGCGCGTGCCCGTCCCCTCCGAGCTGCTTCGGGGATGTGCCAGCTGCCTGCACGGTGTGACAGCCAGGGGACGGCGTGGGCTGGCAGGGAGGAGTTGAGTTCAGTCTTTAAATGCCAAGGCGTATGTGTGCAGCCGGAGGTTTGGCTTTAAACGCTGAGCCGCCTTCTCCTGCCAGAGCAGAGCTCGTCTAAACGGAGGCGGTTTTGAAGCAGCTGGTCTTACAATTTGATGTGTCACTTAATTGAAATCTTATTTAACCTTCTGACAAAAGTGATGGATTCCCACGGAGTCCCTGGAGGGGCTCATTAGGCAGCCGCAGGTAATCTGGGGCCAGCGGAGCTCTCGTTCACTCTCTGCAGAAGGGAAACATCTGGTGCCTGGTGTGCATTTCTTTGAGCAGCCTTGCCCTGGGTCTCCCACCCAAAGCCAGAGCGTGGCCAGTCACGGGGCACATCCTAATCCTTCCTGGGAACAATGGGCAGGTTGCTGTGGGAAGCCTGGTGTGGGAGCTCTGCCGGAGCGAAACCCCTCCCGGAGCCCCTCAAACAGCCCCAGCAAGGGCCGTCTGCCCCTCAGCGGGTCCTGGCTGCACGGGGCTGCAGACTGAGTGCAGGTTCTTCATCTCCGTTACTGGTTATTTGCTACTATTGCGAAGGGGTTTTGTGTGAGAAGACGGATTCAGATGCTAATTAGGCCTCTTAATTGCCATAGTTGCTGATTGCATGTATTAAAAACAGTTGAGGAAGTGTAGCACTCTGATCTTGGGGAAATATTTAAAAACAAAGTAGTGAGAGGACTGGCAGTGTAAAACACGGAATAAGCTGCATTTTAACTTACCTGGCACGTGGCTGCCGGTCTTGCTGGGGCTCCTGCCCAGCTCTCTCCCACAGCCTCTTTCACCAGGGGCTTGCCCTGCAAAAACAGCATCTGAGCAAATGCAGGGTTTGCTTTATTAACCTATTAATGCACCCCAGAGCTCTGACTGCCCTTGACAAAGATCTGAAATTAAATCCCTACCAATAATTAATCTGGCAATCTTGCTGGGGAGGTCTGCGTGCTCAGCCAGAGCCCCCTGGCCCTGCAGCTCCGCCGGAGGGGAGCGTGGGAACCTGGCCTGGGACTGACGGTGCCCAGCCAGGCAAGGGGAAGGAGGGATGCTCAAAGGGGAAACTGATGGGCTGATTGCCGGGATCGATGTACGCGGAGCAGCGCTTTTAAGCAGATCATTAGAGACTCTGATCATGAAAGCCACACCGAGACCTTCATTTACCGTCGCCCTGCGCCGGTGGTGTTAGCCGCAGCAGTGCCGATCCCGGGAGGGGTTATGGTGCCGTGGGCGAGAGCCTTGCTCCGGCTGCTCCGACACCGCACTGAGGAGCCCCTGACCAGAGCCTGGCTGCCGTGGCAGCATAATGGCCCTGCCCAGCTGCAGAGGCATCACCAACCTCTAGATTTTATACACACGCACACTTTGTGGCTTAAAGGAAAAATGTGGGTTTTTTCAGAATTAAATCTCCAGAAAGCGGGCTCCGGCTGCATCACTGACTGCTGCAGGTAAGAAACCCTGTTTGTCTCTATCAGGCAAAGCGAAGCATGTGAGCAGGGTACATTTCTTAATTAAAACCAAACCCCACAACAGCAGCAGCAAAGCCCCGGCTGTGCGGGAGGCCCCTTTGTCGGCGGTGGGCTTTGCCCCGGCGCGGTGTGAGCCCTCCTTGGCAGGATGGGCGGCTGTCCCCGTCCCTGGGACAGGGCTGGCTCCTGACATCGGGGTGCGGTAGTTGCCAGGACGATGCCTGACCAGCTGCAGATGAATTAACTCCTGCGGCATGGCAAGTGTTGGTAATTTTAACTGAAAGTGTTGTTATCATTACCAATACTGTATCAATACATTATGTATTTATTGCCATTGTGGCAGCAAATCGGAGCAAACCGTTTGTCAGGGGCCGGGATGCTGCTGTGCCGTGTCCTGTGCAAATGTGGGACACTCGGTGCTTTCAGGTGTCGTTAAAGCCACATTCAGGGCAATTTGTGGTGCCAGTGTTTTTCTTGAGGGCCAGTGAGGCAGGAGATTGGTTGGGAAAGGATTTTGCTTCATTTCAGAGAGAGGATTGATTTTCTGAAGTTAACCAAGTTATCCCCTAAGTAATTGAAAAGAAGCAAGAGGTGCCCCAGGGTGTGTGCTGGCTGTCGCCTGCCCCTGCACCGTGCTGGGTGCCACGAGGCAGGCGGGTGCCGGGGAGTCAGACAGCAGACAGTTTGCTCTTACTTGAGGCTAAATCTATGACCTGTAATAGTTTGTTTCTGAGGCAGCGTAACTCCGGCCACGGCTCCTTCTAGTGCCTTCGCCCTTTGGTTCCAACCTCCGCGACTCGTCTTGGTCCCGCAGCTGGCTCGCTGCGGAGCTGGCGGCGTAAAGCACCTCCGGTGCCGGTCAGGTGAATGGGGAGAAGACCCCCACAGCTGCTGCATCAGTGGTGCCTTTGCTGTTGGGCTACCTGTACAGCGCCCACGTGAGGAGGTCCTGAACAGAACTGTTAGAATAGAATAGAGTAGAACAGAACAGTATTTCAGTTGGAAGGGACCTATAACGATCATCTACTCCAACTGCCTGACCACTTCAGGGCTGACCAAAAGTTAAGGCATGGTATTAAGGGCATTGTCCAAACGCCTCTTAAGCACTGACAGGCTTGAGGCATCGATCACCTCCCTAGGAAGCCTGTTCCAGGGCTTCACCACCCTCTCGGTAAAGAAATGCTTCCTCACGTCCGATCTGAACCTCCCCCGGTGCAGCTTTGAACCATTCCCACGCGTCCTGTCCCTGGATCCCAGGGAGAAGAGACCAGCACCTCCCTCTCCGCATCCCCCCCTCAGGAAGCTGCAGAGAGCAATGGTCCCGCGCACAGAGGGGACCGAGTGACCGGGCAATACGTGGCCGGGACAGCGGCGCTCGTCATCCAGTTGTTCCACGACGGCACACAGGCGAGCCGGGCAAAGTGTCAAATGCCGGATTGGGGAGAGGGGAGGGAGCGGTGGCAGGGGCACCACCGGCCGGGGGCTGGCAGCTCCGCAGCCCCCGGGCGGCTGCAGCTGTAGGACTGCCTGAGCACCCTCGTGTCGCAGTGCTGGGATCGGTCTGCAGCCTCCCCGGGTGAAGCGGGGCCATTTGTTTATGAAGGGAGAGCGGGCGGCCGGTGATTGAAGGTGTTTACTGCCACGACTAATATCTTTCCTTCGTGCCGATGTCTTTCCCCTGGAAGAGAAAATCAATACCCAGGCTAAATCTGGAGGCTTCAATATTTTTCAGAGAAGTGCAAATCAATATGGATTTCTTAACAAGTTTAATTTCAATACCTGAAAGTGCACATTCTGCCTATTTCCTGACCTTTCCAATCATTCGGGGAGGAAGATTAAAAAGATTTGTTCAAATTCAACGAATTGAATCAGCAAATGCCCCATTACCTTGTTTTCTTTCCACCAGATCTTGATAAACAGTATGATAGCCCATCGTCATCCCGCGGCTCCCGGCGCCTCGCTCAGCGCCGTTCCTGACACTGGCCATGCCATCCCGCGCCGACCTGCAAGCGAGGGCAAGCCAGCGTGCGGATCCCTATGTCAACGCCCATAGGCACCTCCATCGCGGGCACAGCAGCCCAGGGTGGTGATGAAGGGGCCGGGTGTCACGTGCAGATGCACCCGCTCCCCCTTCTCCAAGTCCCAGTGGACCCACATCACACAAACGAACCCAATCCTCCACTTGCTTCTGAGCAGCCTGATTTAAGGGTGCCGCAGTGCTCTATATTTATCCTACAATGCCTTTACGCAGTTTTAGATCATTGTGTGATCACTGTAAATAGTGCAAAATGAGCACAAGGCTCGTCTGGTCGGAGCAAAAGACTTCAAGTAATTTAGTCGTTGCCCTTGGAACGATCCTGCTGGACGGGAAAAACAAAGACCATCTATCCAGTTAAGGTACTACAGCAAACGTGTGCGCTAAGGTCAGTGCCTAGTCTTTCAATGTCAAATATAATAGTGGCTGTCGCCCTGGGTTACTCGCAGCTCACCATGGGTACAACGGGACTCTGCATCGCGGGGGACGCATGCACGGCTGGGTGCTGGGTGCAGTCCTGCAGGTGCAGAGGGACCCAGCGCTGCAGAGGGACCCGGCTATAGCGAGGGGAACTGGTTGTGGCTTTCCAGTCATTGCTGGGGCTTTTGTTTGCTGGTCATCGTGGGCTTACGTTCCTGTTTACCTCTCAAGGAGGGGTTTTAATTGCTGTATTGGTGCTGTAATAGACGGAAACCCAACAGCGAACTGCCTGCTGTCAGCCTGCAGAAGCTGGCACTCGCACAAAGAGTCGCGGAGGGGAGATGTCAGCTGGGTTGTGCCTGCAGCAGATAGCTTTTCTTTTCACCCTTTTTTCCCAAGTCCAAATCTACATCAGGATAAACATACAGACTTCGCCACGGTTTGCAGCAAGGGAAGCTCCCTCGCTCCATGTTCCTGCAGAGCAGCCGCCTCTTTGGCTGTTCGTTTCTCAGCATTGTCCTTTGCCCTTTCATGCTTTGATTTGTTGGGGGTATTTTACCATTTGCAATAGCTCATGAAAGCCTAGGTTAGTCCAAGCAATTTATATCGCATATTTATTATTTACTTGATGGACAGTAATGACTTCTGTGGTGCCATTACTGTGTGTCATCTAAATCCAAATGCTGAGATGCTTTAAAGGGCAGCGTTTCATTTGGGGGCTGGAATAGCTTCTCCGGCATCGTTATCACCCGCCGTGAGTGCCTGCGCACCCGTGAATCTTCGGCTGACCACGGTGACTAAACCCAGCTCTTAAAAGGTCCCCAGAAAATTTTCAACAAATGAGACTTTCACCTGCTTGCATGGTGAAGTCTGTTTGCTAACAAACTCTTGTCCCTCTGTCATTAACCTCCCTCTAGTCACTAGAGGAGAAAAGCCTCCTTGACCCACCTGAGTTTGTGTTAGAGAAGGTCATTAGGAGCTGGGGGTGTTTTAGGAGGGGGGGGACGGGTGGTGTGTGCCTGCGGCTGCACCTCTGGAGCTGCCCCAGAGCCGGGGAACCCCCCACAGTGCTTCCTGATGGGTACCCTGGGAATGCCATGGGAAAGAGTGATGCAGGTAAGTGCAATTAGTAATTAATTATTGCTGGTTCTCCTTGCCTGCCCCCGGGTGAGCTGGCAGCCCCCTGTGCTTGGGGAGGGCAGCTGATGTTTGTTGTAGACCTGCAAGTCCTCAGCTACGGCAACGCCTAACATGGGGCCAAGGGCTCGCGACGGAGCTCTTGCCGCACTCTGTGCTACATCCCTCATGCAGGTTGTTTGTGGTCTTGGGGGCTTCCAGGAGGTCGAATCTTTCAGGAAACGGCCCCAAAGAACAGCACTGGCCCCTGTGGCCATTGCACGCTGCGGGGCAGACCGCAGGCACCAGCACTGCTGCAGGAATCCCCTCGGGGTCCTGCGAGTGTGGGTGTGCGCTCCCAGAGGGAAAAACGGTCCGGCCACGTGTCGGCTGGTGTCCGTCAGCAGGGACCTGCCAAACCCTGGGAGCCCAGCGCAGGCGATGCTGCAAGGCAGTGACAACGCACGGGAGTTACTGGCGTTGGTGACCCTGGTGACAAGTCCCCAGACAGCATTAGTGAGCAGATTTAAGGGAGCATTTATATGTGCCACTTCTCTGGGGTGCCACCTGGTGCAGATGCCAGCTGAGATTTTTTTTTAAATCGAGCAGAGTCTTCCCTTTTTCTTCATAAGCTGGTTTCTATCACTGGTCAAAAGGAGCCTGCCAAAGTTATAAATTATTGCAGGCTTGCTCTTGCCCCGCCTAGTGCAGGACAAGGCTGCAAACAGTGCCGGGATTGCACAAATCGTCCTCCCTTTCCATCTTTTTGGGGGTTTGTCATTACAATTCTTGGACAGTCTCTGTTGGTTCAGCAGCTTCCTGGCACCAGGCTCGGCGATGTCCAGGAGCATTGGCCTGAAGCATCCACGGGCTGAGCCGTAGGCACAAGGAAGGACAAGAATTTGCATTATGTATAGTACAGATTATCTAATTTGCAAAGTTTGTGTCTAAATGAACGGAGGATCAAATTTACCAGTAACTGAAGTGAGTAGAAGACTCCACATCCTCGCTTGCACAAACCTCTGCCCTAAGGCCAACTGGCTGCGCCTTTCTGCTCTCTTTTTACCCCTTTACAGTGGTTTTTAGCTCTCTTATTAAGCAACTTTCTTTCCATCCTCCTTGGTTTCCTTAGTTACTCTCATTCCTTCCAGCCTCATTAGCATCCACACCACTGTCACAGCATTGGCTGTCTCCTGCACCATCAGAGACTCAAGCAGTGCCAGCAGCCGTGAGCCGGAGAGCCGGACCCCACAGGGGCGGCCGCCACCAGCCTGGCGTGTCCCCTCGCTGGGAGACCGACCTGCCGAGATACTGAGGGGCAAGCGTGCACGTCTCGTCTGCCTTGGCACAAAACAACCCAGGGGGTGTAACGTCTCCAAAAAGAGCCCGGGGATCCGGAGGGCTTTTGCCCAGCCTGGGTTTCTAGGAGCGCTGCCCCGGCGCCTGCTCTGCAAACCCTCTGCTTCCATGGGTATGTGCTTCTCCCCCGCCCCAAGAGCCACCCGGTGAAGGCTGTGCCCTCCGCAGTGCTCAGTGGCGGCCGGGACAGACACACGTGGCTCTGCCCTGGCTTGGCCTTTCTGCCTGGGCAAACGCACTGTTTCAGTGCCCAGCAAATGGTGCCGCTGCTTTCTGCGTGTTCCCTCCAGCAAAGCAGGTCCCTGCGGGCGGGCAGGGCTGGGTGCTGCCCCCGGGAGCATGGGACCCCCCGGTGCCAGGGGCTTCGCAGCGCCGTCACCCTTGCATTGTGCTGTTGGCTCCAGCGACCAGCCTGCAACCAGGAGCTAATCAATGAGTGTCTGCATCTCTGGCCTGTGATGGCAAATTGGGGAGGGGGCTGTGCAGCTCTCCCGGGAGCTGAGAAGCCATTTGGGAGTGGAGGAGAAAAGGAAGCTTGAGCTCTCCAGCAGCGAGGCAGCAGCGGGAGCCCCTGGCTGCCCAGGGCCAGGAACAGACACATGGGTGGGACAGGAGCAGCGCGGGCAGGACCAGCTGAGGGCTCCCGCGTGGCTGCCCAGCCCCGTGGCAATGGATGTGGACCTGAGCAGCCTCAGCGGGTGTGCAGGGACTGAGCTGTGTAATTTGCAGTCGAGGGGACGAGCAGCCCAGGGCCGCAGCAGGAGATGACAAGGTGCCATCTCATGCAACGGCAGATGCCTGTGCTGGCGCTGTTGGCTGCTGCGGGGAAAGGTGGTGGTGGCCGCTGCTCAGTGGTGGTGCGTCAAGCACCAGAGTTAACGGCGGGTTGGGATGCGGCGCCAAGTCAAGCGCTTGGCGAGGGTGGGGCAAGGCCAGCGTGGGGATGTCACTGGTGCTAGAAAACCCTGGCAAGGACGGCGGATCTTGTGTCTGGAGACTGCGGGTGATGCTGCAGGGACAGGCCCTGCTGGTCTGAGAGAGCAGGACAGGGGGACCGCCGGAGACACGTCAGGGACAGGGGCGGTGAAGCGGGAGCCTGCCATTCCCAAGGGAGGACTTGGCTCCTGCCTGCCCCGACCCTTCAGGTGCCAAGTTCACGTCTGTGGTGCCGCTCTCTCTTTGGAGAACTAAAGTTTCAACTTCTTTAATAACCTGTAGGTCCATTGGAAAACTGCAATGAGTAGCATTAAGAAGCAACTTCGTAAGTTTATTTTGATGAAATACAATAATTATCATGCTTAGCAGCTGTTGCTATTTAAAATAAGAAAAAACGGGGCTCGCATTGAAAATGTTTTGTAAACCATGTGCACCAACAATCTGTTCCAATGAAACCAGCCATTATGGAAACGGTATGATAGCAGGAGCTCATTATGGAAAGTTAAATTGCAAATCATATTTTGTTTCAAATGAGCTAGATGAATGCATAATTTGCCTCAAAGAAATAGTTTTGTAGTTCTGATCCTCCTGCCAAGAGCTGAAGCTCTCGGGCTGCAGCTGCCGGAGCGACCTGATTGTCCATTTCAAACTACAGGAAGTTTTGGTTTCAAAGGAAGATTTGAAGAGAGAAGGAGAAAAAAAAAAAAAGCAAAGGAAAAAAAGGCAGCACACCGCCACCACCTTCTGAGCAGAGCAGTTGTGAATGCTCAGTTGGTTTCCTACGCGAGATCCCGGTGCCTGTGGGTCTGTGCAGGCTGGGTTTAAAGGCAAACAAGCCAGAGAAAGGATCTGCGTGGTGGAGCGGGGTGGGGGACCGGCCATGCATCCCGGGCAGAGGACGCCGTGCCGGAGCCGAACCCTGCTCTGACGGGCAAAGCCGTGCCCCGCATCCTGCGGGGGTCGGGCAGGACGAAACCTCCCTGGCAGCTGCGCTAACGGGCTGCGCGCTCGTCTGGGGAAGGCGCAGCACATGCTTGTGTACTGCGGATGATGCAGCAGAGGCAGCCGAGAGCAATCGGCTCCATCTCGCCCGATTGCCAAGAGCACCATCTCGCAGGCAGGGTGTCTGGGGCTGGTGTCGGGGGGTTCGCCCTGCGCTCCCCCGTGGCACAGCGCTGAGGTGGCCCCTTGCAGATGCGCACGCCCTGAGCTCTGCCCAGCTGCCGGCTTCAGCCGGGGTGTCACTGGGGAAGCCACACTGACATCTCACAGATGATAAAACCCACGTCCCCACGGGACCTGTTGCAGGAGCACAGCTGCCCAGACTGCGGAGGCTGGCAGCTTGTGCTCGTTCAGTGCTTGCACGGCTCTAACGCTTGGTGGGTTGGAGGGTGAAGCCGTCAGGGTTGGGTTATCTGACTCCAGAGCCTCCCAGATGTCCAACGAGAGCAGCCCGAGCGCCCGGTGCCACGGCAGCAGCCACCAGCACCTCATGGAGCAGCCGCGGGGTGGGCTCCCCTCTCCAAGCCCCTCCTGTGTGTTGGCAAAGGGATAGTTGCCGCAGGATGCTTCCTTCAGAGGAGCAGAGCCCTTCCCGCACTGGAGCTCACAACACCAACTGCCACCCTAAAAATATTCCTCTTCCCTATCAAGGGCATAATTTATAAACGTGAAAGTGGTTGTTATCCTTTAATCACTGGCTCTGTCCCAGTGACTCCTGGCAATCCCTGCAGAGTGAGTAGGCTTGCAATAAATGCCATCGGAACTCTGTATTTAGGCTCGTCCATTTTCACCAATTAAAAACAATAGTAAATACTCCAACGAGTCTTTAAAGCCTCATCTACTCCTGGCCAAGGCCTGGGAGGGCAAGTGGTGAGTACCCGTGGCCCGTTCCCTAAGGGAGCACAGTGCTTCAGTGGCTGCCCGGGGAGCCAGTGCTGCACTGTTGAGTGTGTAAATGCTGCACATCCCTCTGCACGTGTCGGCAGCCTGCGGGGGACAGAGGAACCCCGCCGGCTCCAGCTGCAGTTACTCGTTAACAGCATGGAGGAACAGATAAAAGAGCTGAGAAGAGCCTCCCCAGGAGCCCAGTTCTGTGTGATGGGGATGTCCCCTGCATATCGATGTAAACTATGACCGCTGTGTTTTATTACCAGCCTTAAAAAAGAGCATATGTAGTAATGAAACTTGGCAGGAGATCCTGACGCTCACGTATAAATTCTGCAGCTGAATGGGAGTTGAGCAGCGATCCCGCAGCCCGTGAGAGCCCCGGGGATGGGCAGCCAGCACCAGGACGTGATGGTGTGGGGGAAACGCCTGGCTCCAGCCAGGGGGGTAGTAGCTGGGCAGATGTGGGTTACGTTAATGACTGTCTCGCTAAACGCTTGTCCCAGCAGCTCTGGGCCCCAGGGAGGGCTGTCCCCCGGGAGCGGCCGCGCAAACACACGGTGGTTGCTGACGGGCAGTTTCCAGCCTCGCAGCCTGTTCCTGGGACAAGGCAGCAGCCGCGATAAGGAGTCGGGTTGGCCCAAGGGTGCTGCTCTGGAGGGCTGAGGGGTGGCCCATCGCCCGGAGGGCATGGGGATGTGAGCAGCTGCCTGCAGTGCGGGGAGCAGGGCTGTGTTTGCCCTGTACCACGGCGCCAGCGTGGCCACGGTCCCTGGGACAGGGGTGTTTGCCAGGCTCCTGGGACAGCCTGTGAACGAGATGCTCAAGCAGCCAAAGCACAGCAGGAGCCTGTCCTAAGGTCACCATATGGGTCCCTCCCTGGCCTGGCACCACCACCCCTGCCACCATAAGGGGCTCTCCAAGGAGCCCGTGGCATCAGGGTGAGAGGGATAATCAGGGCAGCGTTGACTGCAGCAGCACCGAGGGGCTGGGATAGCTGGGGGGGCCAGACCAAGCAAACACAGCTGAGGCTGTGGGACCTGCTACCACCCCACGGGCTGAGGTGGAATCGAGCTTGCTGCGTCCCCTCGGGTGCCCTCGTGCCCTCAGGGGCACCCCTCGTCCCAGGTAACCCCGCTGCACTGCGAGCTCTGCAAGCGCTGTTGCTACCGGGGACGTGGCTGAGCAGAAACTGCCAGTTTCACTCACCCAGGCTTAGAGGAAACAGAAAAGCAGAAATTGGCAGCAGGTAAAAGGTTGCTATTTGGACCTATAAAACCAGGGAGAAAGCGTCAGCACAATGAGCAGCACTATCACCAGCCGGGATGAATGAGGAGCGCGCTCTCCCCAGCGCCCCAGGGAGCGGAGACGAGCTTTTCAGAGACTCTTTAAATGCATCATATATCTTCACAGAGAATTTCAAGCCAGTTAACCTAGCAGCAAACCGGCAAAAATAATGGAAAAGGCTAACGAGCGTTCTCTAACCTCCAAGTAAATAGCAAATATTTAAAACTGCAAGCTCATTTTTTTTACCTTCCTTTCTTTTTTAATTTGAGGCTTTTTTCCTTGCGCAGCCTGGAGCTCAAAGGAGGTCAGTGATTTCCTTTTGCTTCCCAGTCTTAATTAGCCTCTATTTCCTGCCCCTTGTCAGCAATATGCAGCCAGCTAATTACTTCTGTTGCTGTCAGAGTCCTCACTGCCTGGGTGGCATTGCAAAACACGCACCTTCCTCCTGTCCTTGGCTCTGACCACAGTGACGTCCCCTGTCCTCCTCACGGGAACAGCCTCAGCGTGTCCCGCACCAGCCGCAAGGCCCCCGTCCCTGCCCCGGCACCCTGCAGCCCCAGAGATTTGGGGTGAGGTTTGGTGTCACCCAAGTGTGCGCAAAGTCCCTGGCTGGTGCGAAGGGGCTGTTGAAGGCAGCAGGGAAGTTGCCCAGCGCAGACTGAGCGAGCTGCAGGGGCAAGGCGGTGTTAGCATCCCCCGGCCCTTCAGGTGTCCGGGGTTTGGGGTCGGAGGGGCTGGGTACCGGTGGGATGCAGGTCGGGGGCACGGCTGGAGTGGCTTGGTGGGGGGGATGAGCAGCCGCCGTGCTGGCCGGGAGAGGACAGGAGGGGACGGGATGGGGACGGGGACCGGCACACACGGCACTGGTGCCAGCGCAGGCAGGGAGGAGCACCCTGCCCCTGCCAGGGGCATCTCTCCTGCGTGGGCTGCTCAGCCCTGTGAGGTCTAGTGCTTAAAAGTGAAATTCAGCGTCTGACAGCCCCCAGCCCTCGTGGGTCCCCCTCCCAAGCCAGTGCAGCCCTCGTCACTGCCTGAGCAATTTTCTGTGCTAATCTGATGGCTGTGAGATGTGGGGATTGAGGCCCGGATCTGCCAGGCTGAGCCTTGTGCCGCAAAGACCTGACCCACAAGTGGCGGCACGTGAAATGCCACACATTAGCAGCTAATTGCATTTCCTTGTTGTCGGGCGGCTCCGGGGATGGGCAGCGGTGGCACAGGGGACACGGTGCCTCCGCTCGTGGCTGCTTCGTTGCCACTGTGATGCCACTTGTCGGGAAGCGACCGGGGAGGCGGCTGAGGTCAGCCCCTCTGCCGTGGGTGGCCATGGCTGAGCCGTGAACTGCCCGGAGCCCCCCAGCACCCGGCTGGGTGTCGGGGAAGGAGCCAGCCCCTCCACCATGGGCTGGGCAGGTCTCCGGCAGCGCGCTGTCCCTCATCTACATACACGCCAGGCTGGAAAGATCTTCCCAGCACTGTAGGGGCACGGGGCTTATGAGCTTGCCAAGGCAGGGGCAGAAATGCTGCTGGTGGGTTTTGCAAGCAGAGAAGTTCCCGAGCCCCGCTGGGTGGGATACAGCTTGCTGCAGGTGACCCTGTCCCTTTTGGCGGGGACACGTCACAGCTACCGTGCACTAAGAGCCAGGTGTCTTGTGCCGGGGTCACTCCCCGGCTACTGGTGGCTCTGCAGGACAAAGGAGCTGCCCCTCTCCTGCATCCTTGACCGTCACCTTGGTTCACCCAGTGCAATCTCAGGGCGCTCTGGTGTCACCCGGCTCCCCGCCGTGTGCGGAGGAGCCCACCCCCTGCACCGGCGGAGCGGGGCTGCCGCTGCAACCCAGCCCATCCCAAAGACAATTTCATTAAACATTAAAAACAACAGCTGCTCGCAGTATTAGGGGATGGCTAAAGACAGCAGAAGCAATTTGCAATTAAAATGTGTTTATCTTAGGAAAGAAGTCCCAGAAACTTGTAATTAAAATGTTTGTACAAAGGCCAAGATTTCATAGCCCACATCTTTAAAAACTTCCCTTTTGAAGACAGCAATAGCATGGTTTAAGTTGTCACTAGATAGATACTAGCTGTGGCTCCCTGGGCGGTGCTGGGGACCTGGGATGGTGGTGGGACGGTGGGGCACCATGTCCTGGCGTGTTGGAGCAGCTCACGGGAGGCTGGAGCGCCCAGAGCAGCCCTGCGAACTCCATAACGTGAAAGCCCTCGCCCAGCCGCCGCATCCGGAGGATGCAGGACAGCATCAGTCGATGCAGCTCCTCGCAGGGTCAAGCCCCTGCCAGGCACAACCTGGGCGGCCAGGACGGCTCCTGGCCAAGGCAGCCTGGCTTCTACGGATGCTGCACAAGGAAGAAATAACGCGTCACCGGTGTGATGCTGAGACGTGCCCCAGCTAGGCCCTGTTGTCCCTCGGACGTTCGCTTCCACCTCTGTGGGTCTGGGGATGTCTCCAAACGCTCCTCCAGAGGTGGGAGGCCCCTGGAGCTGCCCCCAAGGGTGGCTGGCATGTCCCAGCAGCTTGGCCCTGGGTGGCGGGCTCGGGGGTGAGGGGTAACCACCCCATGGGTGCTCTGAGAGCTCTGGGGACTGTTTCTTGCATGAGCAGCAGTAAATCTGCAGTGGGAGATCTTCAGGGCTAGTCTGGGTAGGTACAGCGCTCATCCTAGCTCCTGGGGGAGCAGGGCTTGGCTGAACTCCAGAGATGTGTACTTGGCCAGTTCAGAGTATTTTGAGTGCTGCTTTGATTTGGACCAGCTCTGCTCCTCTGCAAATTCACTGCAGCATTGCTCGTCCATGCCGGCAATTCATCTTGCTGCTTTCACAGGATTATTTTCTTTGTTGTTGCCTTTTTTTTTTTTTTTCTATTCTGCTTTTGCTGCTGTTGAGGTTTGCTGTTGGCTTTCCCCAGTGCCCTGCGGGTGCTCAGGGCGCGGGGGGCTGACCGCAGGCCTGGCCAGCGCAGCCCTGGCCGCTCACCCCACACCCCAGGAGCAGCAGGAGAAGGCTGAAAGGTGCAAAGCTGATACCAGAGCCCAGCACGCTGCAGCCGCAGCTGAGGAGCTCAGCTCTGGGAGAACTCTGCTTTACTGGGACGCCTCATTCATGGCTGGCAGGGGAATGGAAACCAGCCCCCAGGCAGCCACTGTCTGCCTCACCGTGCAGCAGCGGGGGCTGGCGTGCCCCTGCATCCCGCTGCCCGTGGGGCCGGGATGGACACCGCCAGCTCCCCCCTGCCCCACAGCCACCTCGGCCCCAGCCCTTGGGGGTTCGCTCCCCCTGCGCAGCGGCATGCCCCCGCACCGTGGGAGTGAGAACGGAAGGCGAGTCTCCAAACTTGCAAACTTCCAAAAGATGCAAATACCTGCTGGGCTCTCCCTTCCCCTGTGCCCCCCCTGCCCAGCCCTCCTGGGGTGTTTTTGCACATTTCCAAGCTTATTTTTCATCCAGTTACAGCAGGTAGGAACTTAACTTGCAGAGTAGGTAATATGAAAATATCTCCTGATTTGGGAAGTTGTAAAATCACGAGCCCCTAAGCCGGCCCATGCTTTGTGGCTTGCCCTGCGGCAGGAAGGTCTGGGGCAGGAGCCTGAATTTTAAATCCTCTTCATATTTATTTCACCTTGATAACGAGAAAAATAAGTAGAAGCAGGAGGAGGGAAGCAAGCTGGCTCTGGGCAGGTGGAGAAGTTATACATCACTCTCAGAGTGCATCCCAGAGGCCTTCACCTCGGGGTTCAAGTGCCTTTTAACTTCTCAGATCATGGAAACCCTGCAGGAAATCTTTGGCTTGCTATCGTGAGGTCGTTAAGTGCCTCACACCCCAACAACAAGCTGCAAACCCTCAGTGCAGGCTGCCTGGGGATACAGGATCACCTTTGGCGCTGATTAAACATCCTAACAGGAAGGACGAAATGGGTTTTATGAAGCGTGATCTTTTCAGGTAGCAAGGAAGGCAGATGTCCCCGTTCTCCTACAAATGGGAACAGGCTCTGAGCAGCAGGTCAGATCTGCAGCCTGTGCTGCCGGGCTCAGAAAGGTGCCTTTTGGGCAGTTTTTCTTAGCCTCGGAAGGAAAGGGGGAGCAAGTGCCCTCCGGTGAGGCTGCGGCCACTGTGCCCGTCCCTTGGAGTGCAATGAGCGCTGCTGCCCATGACCCAGCCAGTCCCTTCAGCATCCTCCGCTGCGGCCCTGCCGTACCTGGGGAGAAAGGCTGCTTTCCTCCCTGTTCCTCCCCGTTGATTCGAGCAGCAGAGGAACTTTCTGAGACACTGGAGCTGCCCCTTGCCCTGGGTTACCTGAGAGCCCCTGGATGCCAGGACAGTTACGACATGCCACGACAGTGCCATCAGTGGTGCACAGGTACCGAAGTGGCTGCGTGTCAGGGCAGCGAGCAGGCAGGGAGCCGTGCAGAGCAGGCAGGAGTCTTTCTTTGCCTGCAATGGGAGGGGGAGGGTGCTTTTTGCAAGTCCTGTCACATCCTTACCTTACTCGCTCCTTGGATTGATTTCCCAGACTGTTTTCCCAGGGTGTATTATTTAGGCTGTTTATTCAGTGAAACAGGCAAATTTGGGAAGACTTACTATTATGCTGGCTCTGATGAGAAAACCCGCTTGTCCAAGGTGGCAGAGCCTCCTCCGGCGCCGCTCTGATGGGCGACAGCTGGGTTCTGCTGAGCGCTGCCCTGCACCCGCTCGCCCCCCCGGGTCTGCTCTGGCTGGAGTCACAGCATGATCCGGGAGTGCCGGCACCCGAGGGGCGCAACAGCAGCTTCCCGGGACGCGTGCCGGAGAGGCACTGGGGGTTTGGCTGAGATGCTCGGGTGCAAAGCGATGGAAGCCCGTATTGATTGTGGTTACAACCTCTGCAACTAGAACGATTTGCCTTCACACTTTGAGACAAAACTGGCAGAGATCAAGAGGCTGCAAATAACCGGCCCAGCCCGGGGGGAGCGGTGGGGTTGCACAGAGAGGCCCGGGAGGAGCTTCCCAAGCGGGTGAGTCCAGCCCGGCTGGCACTCCCAGCCCCTCCGCTGGCAGCACACAACCAGCGGTGCTCCTCAAGCCATTCTGGCAGCAGATACTGGCTCCAAAACTTTTGTGGCTAATAACAAACTGCATCTTTATGGCCTGCAATTAATGTTTATTGCCTGAGATAGGTGCCTCTAACTGCTGTGCTGCAGCCTCCACATTTTTCGTCATTTTATTCTAGTTGCTCTGTTAGCGCTTTTTCCCAGGGTATGGGCACACCGCTGTCCAGCACATTGCTGTGCGTGGGCCCCTGAACTCTCCCACAGAGAACAGTTTCCCAGGGAAACAAGACAAGAAGGAGACCAAAGAAGCACGAGAGTCCTGGTTCCTTCCACCACCAGAGTTACAGATCAGCAGCTTATTCTGTTCTTTCACTCTCCAAGAGCCAAGTCATCCACTAATTAGCGTCAGACCTCAAGGCAGGGGGATGAGCTGTGGACTGGCAGCGGGACGGAGGAGTTACAGCCACGCACACCAGTGCGTGCAAGGTGGCTGGTCCTGCACAAACCCCGCTCCGGGTCGGGGGCTGCTCCCCCGGGTCCCCGCGCTGCCGCTGCCTGCAGACACAGGGACACCTCAGTGCCCAGCCCAACGTCCTGCTTCCCAGGGCCAGGAGTGCCCTGATGGCAGAAGCACTGAGCACCAAGAGAGCCAAAGCCTTTCTGTAAAATCGACATGACATACACGGGACTTGCTGCAGCTGCTGTTCATCGCTTGTGTCCTATTCCTAGGTCTGATCATTATTTTAATGAGCTGCAGCATCTCATAAAACCCAGCACAGAGAAAATTATATTGAACAACTGTGAAAAGAAATAATTTATTTCCATAATGTCTGTGTTTTGGATTGAAGGAAAAAAACCACAAGTCCAGCAACATGACTTTTCCTGCCGAGCCACAAAGTGGCAGACTGCTCATTAGCTTGGATCATTGCTGCTCAAAATGTAATCATCTTTAAAGACGATTGAAAATATAAACCCCAATGATAAGAAGTGGCAAAGGGCTTTGCAATTCCAGCGTGCCACCCATCGGCACCCTGTGGTTTTCACTGTGGTCTCTGGTCTGTCCAACCTGCAGGCACCCTGTAGCTTTAGGGGGTAATTGCTTTCAGCCCTGGATGCCTGAGATGTCACCGAGTCTCCAGACCTTGTCCAGCGCCCCGATCTTTCCACCTGCTTTCTCCTGCCCTCTCCAGAAAAGCAGCTCCGAGAAGGGACCAGAGAGCAGGAGCCTTTCCTTGTAATGCAAGCAACAAGCACACAATTGAATTAGAAGCTGAAGAAGCAGCCGCTGCCGCATTTTTGCAGCGTCTTCAGAAAAAGTCAGAAGTTTTGGTCAAGAACATGGATGTGTGCCATAGTTATGGTTTGAGCTGGGTGTTGGACCCTCCCAGTCTTAATTACTGTGCGATCCCTTGTTGGAGCCTGCACAGAGCCTCGCAAGCTGGACTGGGTTTGCAAGGGAAGGTTTTGGTAGTGGGGGCTGCAGCCACAGCTGGATGGAGAGAAGAGGTCGGCCCAGGACCCAGCACGACTGCGATTCTGCTGCAGCAGCACGGAGCATGCCGCTCTGCTCCCTCTCTGGGCTCATTAGTGGAGACCATTAAATCTTATGCTACACAAGTAATGCATGAAGCAAGAAGGGAAATGAGCATGAAATCTGGTTGCAAGGTTCGTCAGAGCTGATGGACCTGGGCAGCCGGAACAGCCATACCTCGAAGGAGGCTCAGGCGTGAGCCGTCAGGCTCTTCCAAGGGATTGTTAAATAATCATCTATAGGAAATGATTATTCATGAGCACAATGAAGATTATAATTTAGAATTCTTAACAATTCAGCACAGCTCCTGTTTGATGTGGTGAGGCTCTAGCAGTGCATTTGCATTAGAGAAAGTATTACTACTTTTGATGGAGGAGCAGGATTACAGGAGAAATCTGCATAAATTTATTGGTAAATGTCATTTAGCATATGTCCAAATGTAATTTATCATGGGTTTGTAGTGCAGACTGTCTGACTCACACAGGGCTTTTTTTTTTTCAATAGACAGACAAATAACCCTTGGGACAAAATTACCTCATTGAAAGGAAACTGATATTAAATCATTATTGTTCCAGGTGAACAGAGCCTGCTCTAGGCTGCCCACAGCCCGAGGCAGGAAGGGCCCAGGCTGAGTGACACGGAAATGCAAGTCCTGGAGGGGATGCTCGGAGGAGCCCATGCCCTTCTTCTGCCCATTGAGCTTCGCCCCAGCTCCGCACGTGTGCTGGCAGCCTCCCCTGCACAACAGCCCTCTCCATCTGCCTCCAGAGCGGCTCTTCCCTCCTGGCACAGAAACATGCTGAGGATTTTATCGCAGCTGCCGCTCCGGCCGTTGGGGACATCCCTGCACTCCCGGCTGGCCGGCTTTCCTCCCTGAAGCCCCCACGAGCCCAGCCCTGGGGCCAACCGCTGCCCAGGGGCACCCAGGGATCGGCGCTCACAGCAGCAGCGGCCGAGCCCGTCTCCTTGGGAAGGGTTTCCTTCCAAGCCAAGAGTTCTCTGTTCCCACAGGCCCTTTCCAGACTTCTGTTTGGGTTAATTTCACAGCTGCTGGGGCTCATACTGTCCTTGAGTAGCTCTCCAAAGGGATGTGCTTATCCATAGAGGCTGTTCCAGCTGCCTCGGCTTTGATCTCTTCCGTTTTCCCTGTGTGATGTAAGGTTGTTTAACATGTTGGCTCTGACAGGGCGAGGACTTTCTGGCAGCCCAGCACCTGCCAGAGCGTCTGTGGCAAGCTCCGAGCAGGTCCTGCTAAACCAGAACAGCAGCCCCACGGCACGGCTGAAGCTGGACATCTGTGTCCATCCCCGCAGCCACCAGCATGTCCATCCCCACAGCCACCAGTGGCATTTTAATTGTGATACCAGCCTGGCAGAGGTGAAGGTCGCTAAAGCGACTGCCTGGAATGTGACAGGCATGATGGCACTGGGACAAAGAGCTCCATCTCCTGCCCCATGCCCATCCTGCCGCCTCCCTGTCGCTGTCTGGAACATCTCTGTGGGAGCTTGGGAGAGCGGCTCTGGACAGGGATTAGGGAGTTGCGTCTCGAGAACGAACCGGTCATTGGCTTCTTCAGCTGAACTTTCCATAAACGCAACAAGATACACTCAAATACCCTGAGCCGGGGAGGAGGGCCCGTGCACATCTTCAACGTAACCGGTCTGTAGTTGCATACAATGTGACCTTGCAAACGTTCCTGTTTCTTGAGGAAGTCAAGCCTGAGAACTGGAAATTTCAGCCTGCTTTGAACTCCAGCCCTGGGAAGGCTGAAGGCTTATGCCAAATCCCAGCGCTCCCAGGCCAGGCAACGGCTTTCAGCTGTCAGATATCCATGTCTGCAGTGATTTCTACATCTCACTCCAGACACTGCTTCCACACATCGCTCCCAAGCAAGCAAATGCATGCTCCATCATGACTGCCTGATATGTCTTATCATCTTGTTAGCAATTAATATTAGCATGGCAGAAATTGCTAATATGTGATATACAATAATTAGAATTCAATTTAATTGCCCAGTAGCTTTTAAACTCTGCATACAAATGTGGCTTCCACTCCCTGAATTATAGAGAATGACACAGAAGGAGAAAGCCATCCCTGAGAAATGGGTGAGGCCAACGCAGCCCAGCTGAGCTCCAGGGAGCCCATTGCAGGGCAGCCCCAGCGAGGGAGGATTTCCCACCCTCCAGGCTGATCAGCGGGGCTGGGGGCTGGCAGAGCAGCATCACTGGGGTGCTGAACCCACTGCCGGGAGGGGGTGCTGAGGGGAACGCAGGTGGGCTGCGATCAGATCGGGCAGCACTCGATGCTCAGATGTGCCTTATTGCCACAGAGGATGTAGCCTTTTCTCTTGCATCTGGGTCTTGGGTGAGATTGGAAAGAGATGGTTCTCCTGGAAACAGCAGAATGCTTCACGTATACCTGCAGGTACCAAAAAAAAAAAAAAAAAAAAAGAGGGAACCAAAGAGCGTTTCCCAGGGGTCAGTGCCACCTGCACCCACGCTGGGTGCAAGGTAGGGGCTGCCTCACAGGCTGTGCTCTGCAGTCAGTGCAGCGGAGGGGTGAGGACGCGTGTCCAGGAGAGAGGGGCTGGGCAAAGGGGAGCATGTCCTGCGGAGCAGCGGCTCTGTGGAGGGCTCTAGGGCACAGGGCAGGTACCAGCTGCACGCGATCCCAGCGTGATGCTGCCACCAATATGATTCCTGGGTACCAACAGGGAAATACCAAAGCAATATCCACAGAGAGGATGTTATCTCTGTACAGCACCAGTGTGACCAGTAACGTCCTGTGGGCAGTGCTGGTGTCTGCACTCCCAATAAGGTGTTAAGAAACTGCGGAGTCCTGGCAGGAGCTACAAGAGCTGCTCAAGGTCTGAAAATCTGCCACAGAGAGGGATTAAAGAGGTGAGCCTATGTATCTTGTCAAAGAGGGGGTTAAAAGATCACTTGATTGTGGTCTCCAAGTACCTGTGTGTGGAAATTTTTGATAACGGATGGCATAACAAGTTGTTTAACTGAGACAGATTTAAGCTGGAAATAAAACACACATTTTAACAAATGGTGAAATTAATCTGGGAACAATTTACCAAAGGGTGCACAGAAGGTTTTAAAATGAAGGCTACAAATAATGCTTGCTTTCAGCTTGCCCTTACTGAAGGTGGTGTAGCAATCACACGGGAGGCTCGTGGGTCCACACGGTGCGGTCCTGCTTCTGGTGGTGCAGAGCTGTGCTGGGGGAGGGAGGAGACCCGTGCCTCCGGCGGGGAGCAGGGGCAGGCAGGGTTTAGCCACAGGGTAATCTCACACAAGCAGCGGTTCCGGAGGGGGCAGGAGCCCCCGAGCCCACTGAGCAGGGGTGGCTGAGAGCCCTGGCTCCGGCAGCGCTGGCTCCACAAGGTGACACAAGTGCTGGTATGATGAGCGACCCCGCAGCGTGTCCTGGAGTGCTCCCACCGGGACCTCAGCTCGCACATACTTATTCCCTTTTTTGAAGTGTAAGTGCAGAGGGAAAAGTACCTGTGTAGAAAGAGCTGGATGAGGCCGTTATCTCTAAGGGATTAACGGCTGCTGGTGACTCAGAACCAAGATGACTCAAAGAAAGGCAGCATCCGAGGGATAAAGTCAACCACCATGGTCCCATCATCAGCCAATTCCACAAATTCAGCACCGTCTCCTGAGTGATTAGCGCAACTGTGCAGGGAGTTTGCAGAGGAGAAGTGCTCCATTTTGGCTCTCCATCTCCTGAAACTTGGCGTCAGTATCTTGTGATAGCTGCTGCGCACAGCCGGCCAGGCCTGGCCGGGGCCGGGAAAGGAGGACTCGAGAGGATACAGAGAAGGGGCCTTTGATCCCTCTAATTAACTCTGATTTTAAAATGTCTTATGAAGCTAAGAATTAGGAGGTTGGCTGGGGTTGCTTTGATGTGTGTGGGTGGATGTGGCCAAGAGGCTGCACGGAGGGCAGAGATTAGGGGAGGTGGGAAAGGTTTGAGGCAAGGACCTGGGAGCAGAAGGGGCTGATGAGCACCGATGGGGACAGACCTGTTGGTGCTCCCACTGGAGAGCCCGGGAGGAGCACGGTGGCACTGGGGAACAGCGCAGAAGCTGCCGCGTTCCCGGTCAGTTGTGGCCCGGCAGCGTTTACTCTCCGTGCAGAGGGGTCTGATGCTGCAGCAAAGCCACGGCTGCTCCGTGCCGACAGGACTTTCACATTCTCTGCGCTCGCTTGAACGAGGGCACTGAGAAAGGCCGTGGGTGTGGGGCTGTGTTCTGCATGAACTGTTACTGATTTTACCACTAGATGTGACTGTGTGGGTTAGCAAGGGGATGTTTCCTGCCCTTCCTAAGGGAAACAACCGCCCGTAACAGGCACCAGCACTTTTCTCAGCAGTAGTTGCTGCAGCAGCCGCTCGCAGGGACCGCCGGTGGCTGCAGACCCACTGCCCTCGGGCCCCGCGCTTCGCGGGATCGGAGTTCCCCGAAGGACACGGGTCTCCAGCGAACAGAAGCCCCGTGGGTCACCCAGGAGCAAACCCCCACCCGGAGCCTGGGGGCTTCTGCAGCTGGAAACGGCGCT
>WAAD01030097.1:0-23068 GCA_013389945.1 Fregata magnificens | reverse complement strand
ACTGCATTGCTAGCCGGTCGAGGGAGGTGATTGTCCCGCTCTACTCCGCACTGGTGCGGCCTCATCTTGAGTACTGTGTGCAGTTTTGGGCGCCATGGTATAAAAAGGATGTGAAGCTACTAGAGAGTGTCCAGAGGAGAGCCACAAAGATGGTGAAGGGTTTAGAGGAGAAGCCGTATGAGGAGTGGCTGAAGACACTTGGTCCGTTCAGCCTGGAGAAGAGGAGGCTGAGGGGAGACCTCATCGCAGTCTACAGCTTCCTCACAAGGGGAAGAGGAGGGGCAGGTGCCGATCTCTTCTCCCTGGCGACCAATGAGAGGACCCAAGGGAATGGCAGGAAGATGTGCCAGGGGAGGTTTAGGTTGGATATTAGGAAAAGGTTCTTCACCCAGAGGGTGGTGGAGCTGTGGAACAGGCTCCCCAGGGAGGTAGTCACGGTGCTGAGCCTGACAATATTCAAGAAGCATTTGGACAACACCCTCAGACACATGGTGTGAGTTTTGGGGTTGTCCTGTACAGGGTCAGGAGTTGGACTCGATGATCCTTGTGGGTCCCTTCCAACTCAGGACATTCTATGATTCTATGATTCTAATTTGCCAAGTCCATAAACTTTTGAGCTTACCAAAGATGTGGGCAAATCCAAATACCAGTGAACCTTTGCAAGGTAGTAGAAGCCTTCTGCATGGGAAGCAGTAGCTGGTGCTCAGGAAGTGTGGAAATGTGTATGCACTGCACAGGGAAAATGTTGGTTGTGATAGGGTGGTGGAAGTAGTGTGATTTGTGAATTCATGAGGATAAGATCAGATATAAAACCCAGAACTGGAGAAGGGTGGAAAAAGGAGATGTTTCTTATTATTCTTTGAAGTTTGGTGAAAGAGATCTGTATGATTTTTAACTTTTTTTTCCATTATGATGAAGTTCTGGTGTCTCCATGCAAACAAAAAGAGTCAGTGGCTTAAAAGGAGAGACACTGTAAACAGTAAAAAGTAATAGCGCAACAGTCATGAAGATTTTCTTAAAGAATATAATTGCTAACCTGGGATCAATTACATAAAGCAAGCTACTCTAGTGACCTTAGTCCAGTGTATCACCCCGACTCTATACCTGATAAGACACTTATACTTCACTTAAAAATATGTGAATTCCAAGGAGAATACCCAGGGCTTGATGAAGACATCCAGGTGGTTGTGGTGTTGGAACGTACCATTCTGCAAGCCTACACCTGCATAGTTACATGGCTGGAAGGCAAGCAAAAGGCCCACAAAGTTTGCCTATGAGCACAGTGACTGATGCTGATCTCCTTTCCAATTTACAGTGGCATAATTTGGTGAAAGCCAGTGAGGCCATACCACTGCAAACCTTAGACAATATGCTAACAGGTTTGGAAGATCTCTTTCCTAATTAAGGAATATCTTCTCCTACTGCTAAATAGGACATTTGGATATCTCTTGTAGTAATCCTAGTCACATGAAAGTGACCAAAATTTCCTTAGCCTGATGACTTGGTGGTTCCTACATACAGAGACAGTTGGAAAAAAAGTGCTCTGACACTGCAAGACTAATTTTTCATTCTTTGTGACTGTTCACTGAGATTTTGCAGGTAAGTTATGGCAAGATTTTTAAGATAAACAAAATGCCTACTTGCTTTTCCTTTTCTTTTTTTTTAAATTTGTTTTTGCTTGGAAGGAATATTTGCCTGTATCTAGAAACATGTTTCACCATGGCCACGTAATTTCCTAATTCTCTATGAAAGAATATTTGCATAAAGAAGTACCTGGAAACAGTTACTTCCATAAACAGGTATTCAGAGTCCAAGTCTGAATCACTCAGCCTGTGTAACAAATTCTCACATCTGATGGCTGTTTGATGGTGTTGCAATGCTACTTAAAATGGTTTTAAACCACCTATTTTCAGAATGCAAGATTAGTCTGCTTTTATACTAAGTACTTTACAAACATCAGCCAAAATTATTTTGGTGCAACAGTATATTATTTACACACTATCAAAGCAGCTTTTTAAATAGTTGATTTTGATCTGGTGTAAACAGTGTAAGAGTTCTACCCTTGTCACTCTAATGTGGACACATGCAGCGTGTGATAGTCTTTTGCTTCTTGCAAACAAACAGATCTGAAGAAACCAGTATAATCTGGATATAAGTAAGGGGAGCTGAGTGGGAGGAGAAATCAACAAAGTGCAAAAATTAATAACTAGCATGTATATTTAAAGAATTAAAAATTATTCACCACAAAAAGTTGTGAGAATATCCTGAAGGTCCAACAATCTCTAAACTTAAATGGCAACAGACTATTCATCTTATTTTGAGGTAGCGCTGCTACAAACTGTAGTTTAGATCTTATGCTATTTTTTATAATGAAAGAGAGAAGCATTACCTTGGGGGAAAATGTAAATAAAACTATCAATTTGTATGCTAATTATATGAGTTTATTATTGCACATTAAAAAATGAGTCTGCTGTCTAGTGTCTCAAGAGAAAATCTAACAAAGAAGTATCATGTCATTTTAAATAGTAACATTTTTGTGATCGTGATATAGAATATACATATGCAGGCAGGGTTAGCTTCTTGGTGCTTACAGGCTTCTTTTCAGCCAGAGTACTTAATTTGCAGAGCGTGCTGTAAAGTGCGTTCTTCAGTTTCACTAATGTATGAAGCTTGGATGCTTTCCAGCTTAGAAAATTTGTCATGTATAGCTGATACTCATTAATCACTACTGGTCAGAAGTTTACCCTCTAAAAACTAACCTTAAAAAAAAAAAAGGATGTGGAAAGGAAAGCTATTGGTATGCTTCCATGTTAGGCTGTGAAGAAGGAATGGCCATAACATATAGGTCTAAAGGGTCAGAGGGAAGGGACGTAAAGTATCACTGTGATTTCAAGCAGAACCTGAAACAACTTCAGATGTGAGGCAGGAAAACTAGTCAAACCTACGTCAGTGGGGAGGAGGGAAGGGAGGCAGGGGTGAGAAAGAAGTAAAATGCTTTAAAATAAGAAAACAGATGTAAAACATTTTCCCCAAGGCATCAAGGGACCAAGTGCTGTGTCTGTAACCGGTAAGAGACTAGCAGGGAATGACTTCAGATCCTCAACTACCCTTTTGGAATAGCAATTCAGGTAAACCTGAATGAGAACCAGATGCCAAACAAATCCCTTGAGATTACGGTCACTAACAATTAGTCACAAGAAACTGTAAATCTGCTGTCAGGAAATGACATTTATGGAAGGTAGTACAGCGTCATTCCTTCATGCAAGGGCGTAATCTTTAGTTTCAGATTCTTGAAGGGTGATGGAGAATAAAGAAAAAGAAAAAAAAAAAAAACAAACAAAAAACCCCAAACACCTTAAAATTCAAGTGTTTTGAGTTGTCTAGTGCAGTTGATAAACTTGACTGTTTGAGGAGCTGGGGAGTCTCATCAGTTAGTTGTTAGTTGCAAGGCGGCCAAATTTTTATTTTGTGAAACCTTTTATTGGTTTTAGTTTCACAAGAAATAACCATAAGGATTTGGATTTAATTTTATCCAAGTTACCAAAAAATCTTGTGTCCTTTCTGGTTTTCATGTTTGAATTTTTCAAACACAACTCTGAAGCATCTGATGTCCTGTTGCCACTTGAGCAGACAGGGTATTTAGGGGAACTGTTTCATAGTATAAGAGCTGCATTTATAACAGCTGAAGAGCTATTGCCCTACTCATAGCTATTTTTATCTATGAAGTAAATTACTACTGTGGAAGGACCACAACTAATTCTGAGGACTAGGAAGCTGAATACACAAATATCCGAGTTGGTAAGATTAAAAAGATGTAATATAAAATGTAATTTTTCTCTACTGTTCCAAAATTGTTGCTCATCTTTTCTCCTGTTCTCTATATTTGCACTGTTGCAAAGGATTGCTTGTTTGAAAGAGAAGGAAGGAAAAAGAGAAGAGGAAGTCTTTCCAGGCCTGTGGGGTGTTAGCAGATAACCTGCATGTTGTGGGGGACAACTGTTTAACTATTTAATCAGAACACATTGTGCAGTTATATTTAACGTAGTCAGTAAGAATATCTTTTCAGTGAAACCTAGCTCTGATGGACTCACAGTACAGATCTAAAACATCATTTGCAAATTGTCCCTCAAACAAATCAAATTTACTGAATTTCAGCCTAAAATGAACATTTGTCAATGATATAAACAAATGAAAATGACCTTTTAGAGAAATACTCTTAATTGTGTTTTTACTACATTTATCACAGATGAGTCTTAGTGTGCGCTTTTTATGAAAAACCTCAGCAAGGCATAAAATGCGTCTCAGATGAGAAAAACTGTTTGTAAACTGTAATTACAGTCTGAAGCTTTATGAAATATTTTTGCACTGGTACACCGGTCTAGGACTTTGCACTTGCAAAAACTCTTTGGGTTGATCTAGCACCTGAGTTTTGTTCTGTGTTAGTAATCCTGAATTGTTTTGCCTGATTGTCTATTATAATGCCCTCAAGGTTCTGATTTAAGTGTTTGCAGTTGTCTCTGGATCCTGTTTCATTCTATGTCTTATTTCCTGGATGACTTGAGACTTGACTGGCATTTTGAATCTTCCCCTGAGAAGAATACACAACTTTAAAGTGGGTTTGTTCTCTCTCTTAGCTTAAAAATAATTAAAGGCCGGATGTTGGCTATTATAATATTTTGTATATTGAACAAAACTTTTCATGCATAATGAAGGAAGGGCTCCAAGAGGTGCATATCTGGTTACCTAATGAATATTCAGGAAAATATTCAAAAAGAATTTAAAAAAGAAATGTCAGCTGATTGTAGATTATCAGAACTGCAGTTTTGCTCAGAAATACTACTTACCCTTATTTGCTGCTGCATTCTCTCATTCAGAATGCTAAACTGTTGGAAAAGTGTATTCTTCTCTCTCTGCTCTCCAAGTAATGTTTGTATTCAACTGTAGAATTGTATCTAGCAACACTGGCACAAAAGTTTGGTTGGTTGAATTACCTGACTTGCGTTTTGATCCCAAATATATTATCACATCTCACATGTACTTTTAGTTTGAAAGAATTAGCACTTTATTAAGCTATTTTAACTAAAGCATCAAAGCTCCAGCTGAAATGAACATATTCCTTAAAGAAATCCAGGCTTTGACAGTCCAAACCTAAGCATCTTTACAAAATTGTGGCGTCCAGGGGTGTTGCTAACACCTTCCTATGATCATTGCCAGTGTGTTTCTGTCACTCATTAATCCAGACTCTCCAGATACTTCTCCCCAGGTTCTCTACAATTAGCAAAGTTACCCTCAGGGCAAGAGACCTGAAAGTAGGCAGTGAGCTTTGGTTCCTCACAGCTTTCTGCTCAACAGCTTCTTTTTCTTTTCAGTGCTGAAGTTGGTGGAGTTGCAATGCTGCATAAAGGCAAAAGGTGTCCTCTGCAGCAGCAAAATCTAAACTCATGTGCGTTAGTATAAACTTCCTTGTCCACAGGGCACTTGAGTGTTTCCCAGGCCATAGCTTTTGCATGGGCTATTCTCTCCTTATTTGGAGCCCTTCAACTTCTCCAACATGAGTCCTTCCCACGGGCTGCAGTTCTTCACGAACTGCTCCAGCGTGGGTCCCTTCCGCGGGGTACAGTCCTTCAGGAACAGACTGCTCCAGCGTGGGTCCCCCATGGGGTCACAAGTCCTGCCAGCAAACCTGCTCCAGTGTGGGCTCCTCTCTCCACAGGACCACAGGTCCTGCCAGGAGCCTGTTCCAGTGCAGGCTTCCCACAGGGTCACGGCCTCCTTTGGGCATCCACCTGCTCCGGCGTGGGGTCCTCCATGGGCTGCAGTGGATATCTGCTCCACCATTAACCTCCACGGGCTGCAGGGGGACAGCCTGCCTCACCGTGGTCTTCACCACAGGATGCAGGGGAATCTCTGCTCAGGCGCCTGGAGCACCTCCTACCCTTCCTTCTTCGCTGATCTTGGTGTCTGCAGGGTTGTTTCTCTCACTCCTCTCTCCGCTGCTGTTTTTGCAGCAGTTTTTTTCCCCCTTCTTAAATATGTTATCACAGAGGCACTACCACCGTCGCTGATTGGCTCGGCCTTGGCCAGCAGCCGATCCATCTTGGAGCTGGCCGGCATTGGCTCTGTCGAACCCAAGGGGAAGCTTCTAGCAGCTTCTCACAGAAGCCACCCCTGTAGCCCCCTCCTACCAAAACCTTGCCATGCAAACCCAACGCATAGTCATGGCAGATTATTATGCTTGGGAAAGCACCGGGGAAGGTTCTCTGAGACAGCGCTGAAACCTCAAAGGCTTTCATGATGACTTGGGCATGTGAGACAGGAAGATCAGTGTACCTGTAGCATATTGATTTCTTTCTTGGTCTTGAATAGTAAGCAGTTCAAACTAATAAATACTTATACTGACCCCTGGGTCACCAGGTTCGCTCTCCACACTAGCTTTTAAAGCTCCTGAAACAAGAGGCAGGTCTCCCAGTACACCTCTACAGGTTTATCTTTTTGCAAATCACTATAACTGTGAGAGAATGTGTATATGTTAATTTCTTCCTTTTGAGTGCTGTTAGGACAGTACTCGTGTATTATGCTCTGTTTTAATAGTAAGGCCCCCTGTCAACACTTTTCTCATTAAATTGTTGTGTGGGTTATTGTTTTTCTGCACCAGTGCTTCCATTTCCTCACTGCAAAAATTGATACTCTCGTCTGTTGGCTGAGGAGACCTTGCAAGCTACTCATGGCCCATGACAAATGAAAAAAACCACATGTCTGTGCACATGCACACGTGTCTATTTGCACTCATGAAGGAGGACAGTGGAAAGGGAAGAAGTTTGGTTTACATTTCCCATCTTGGCAGCGATTTGGACTTGGCAATGAAGCTGATGTATGCGTCTTACTGGTTTTGTATACTATTTTTAAAGACTTGTTGTCTGACCCTGTATATTACAGTGACAGTTTCCCAAAGCAGAGAGCCCTGTTTGGGTCGACTAACTCTCAAAGAGAGGAAGAGGCTGTGAGGTATGTATTGGCAATGAGGATTTTGGCCTGACTTCTCAAAGGGACTGGATTACCTTAGTCCTACACTCACTTGTTTTTTCCTTGCCCTGACTCAAATTGGGTTTGGGCCTTATTTATTAATATATTTCTCCTTCTTCCTTTAAAAACCAGAGTAGAAATTAGGAGCCTGAATACCCTCAGAAACATGGGACCCAAGAGCTAAAATGAGCAGTTGTACTGATGCACGTGGAGAACAAGAGAAGGCTGGGAAAAGCAGTGGTTCTGTTTCCTCCTTTCCAATTTTATTTTTATTTTCTGTTCGCAAATATTGTAGTGCAGCATCTTAATGAAACTGCAGTGAGATTGCCAGAGTAAAAGAGGCTGTCTCTTTCCTTCTTGTACCTCCACTGGAAGACAAGTCAGTATGACAGGCTGGGGCAGAGGGCGAGTCCAGCGCAGCCCAGCCAGTGAGAAGTGACAGCTACAAGCCAGGCTCCCACCACTGCCCTTTCCACCCAGCAGCCATGGGGCTCAGCTCCCCTGCTGGTGGCTCCAGCTGGGATGAGACTTCCAGCACCTTCCCTGCACAAAAAGAGGAAACACAGTCTGAGAAATAGGGCTAATCTGTGGGCAGCTTGCTATCCCTCTCTATAATATGGGAGATGGGAAAGGTGGTGAGGTTTTAGGGGAATTGCTGTTGTGTTTTAATTTTAAATGCATAAGTGAATGCTTTGAATCCCATGATACATCTGTAGCAGAAACTTAATTTTGGCATTTTCTTGAGAATTGTTTGTCTTTGCTTTTGAATATTCTGCCAGTTTTTCTTCTGGGTATATAGTAAATGAAGGACTGTCTGAGGGACCCTTGTTTTGTGAATGAAATTCTGCTGTGAATCTCATTGAAGGAGTTCACCTTCCATTTAAATGGCTGATCAACATGCTAAAGAAGTGCTGTTTGACCATCCAGTTGCCTAGTAAATGGGGAGATCTCTTCCTGTTAATCTCATCGGTGAGCTGGAGTAGGACCTTCCATCAAGTTTCAACACAATTTCTTTCTTCTATGTACCTTATGTCAATTTTATTGCTACAAAGGACTGTGAGGAAAAACAGGTTTAGAAGTCTGTCTTAAATTGCAAAACCCCCATGAAATTAGGATTAGAGCTGAAAATCCATCCTTAATTTATTTCATCGTGCCTGTATGTTGCAGGTGTATGTATGCACTTGAACGTGCCACCATGTTTAGGCACAGACAGAAGGAGGAAGTTTAAGACTGCTATTTCAGCCTTCAGTCTTAGTCTCCTGGCTTTTGTGTATTTTGAAAACAGACCTGTGACATTATTTTGAAGATGATAAAGATTTTAAAGCAGCTTATGAACCACCTTTGAATAATATTGTGTCTGGAGTGCCCCAGACAGTGAAGTCTGAAGAGCTATCCTACAAGTGAGTTTAAATATAAGGAGGCCACATAGTGATATTGCAAGAATTCGTGCATAGGAGGACTTATATCTGACATCCCGTCTTGGTTTTTTTTTTATTTTGTAGACATGAGACTGACCCACAGAATTCAGGAATGTGCTTTGCTGGGCCATATTCAAGCAAAAAAGATATTGATAATAAAAATTAGAATAAACAAAATACTAACAAATTAATTTTGCATTTGCAGACATTTTCCCAAGAGGGGTAGGCTGAAATTTCAAAGATAGTCTTCGCTACCCACAGCTATCCTATTTTGTAACTGGCCCCCAAACTGTGAAGGTTAAAAGCATGAACGCCTCTCTCAGGAGAATCCCGTCCCTCCTGCCCTGCGTCCTGTGGCAGCAGAACCCTGACTGGTTTGTTTCCTAAATTACTTTTATCTCTTTGAGAAGCAAGTAAAAATCTTTCTTTTAGTTTCAAAAGGAAGGCTACTTCAAGCAGGCTTCGCCTGTTCTGTTTTGTATGAACAATTCTTCATGCCTTCAACTCCTCAGAAGAAATTTTTGGGAGCGTGGGTAAGCAGAGCTAAGTCAGTCAGGTGGCACTGGGAGAAAGAAGTCTCACCTGGACAGTGGGACAGACTGACCTGTCTGGAATGTGGTTCTGTACTGGGAATGAAATGAGACTTTCTCCCCATGCAGCCAGCACTGTTTATCTCCATCTGCTGTTTTCAGAGAGCATGGGAAGAGGCATGCCCTGCTGTCTCTGCCCTATTTGTATATGTACACTAGCTATATTTCTCCATCCTTGTACCTGGCTCATAGGCTGGATGCAGGAGAATTGCATGTGAGCTATTCTGCTGTGTTCCGGAGTTTTACTGAATTGGTTGGGCTTTGCTTTACTTATCTCTTTCACTAGCTGTGAAGGCAGGTTTTCAAGGCAACCACATGCCATTATGCTTCATATTGAATTGTCATTTAAGTATGAAGTAACTTGATATTTGTTCCCTTGTTGTAATTGATCGCTCTATTTTTTTGCTGAGTGCCGTGACCACGGATTATAGTTTTGTTTTAAAGCCAGGAGACAGATGAATGGCAGGACTTCAGATAGGAGGAGAGGAGTTTGGAGTTTTATCTCTTTTGCAGAAATTTTCAAGTTACATAATTGGACCCACTGGCTGTCTGAGAAGAAGAGATTAGACACAAGTAGGATTTGTTAAAACCATACATTAAAGATACAAGAAGGTCAGTCAATTGTGAGGATGAAGTAGTCAGACATCCAGGAAGTCTCTGAAAACAGGAGATGATATATTGCTCCATAAAGAGAGCATGTCAAGGAGAACAAAATTAATCAAATGCTTTTAGGTGTCATTGCCAATAGAGTGTTATTGTTAACTAAGTAATGTTACTTGAATCTGTCTGCTGGTTCTCCCTACCTGTGTAAATCACTCTGATCCTTCTAGATGAGGCTGATTTAAAGCAAAGCATTGTCATTGCCCACATGTAAGAGATTACAGGGTAGACAGCAGGATCAGTTATATGTCTCATTTTTGAGTNGGGGGGGGGTGTGTGAAAAAGGGAGAGTGTCTTCACTTATGCACACAGGCACACACTGTACATAGTTACCTACAAATGTTTCCTCTTTTGTTTTGGAAGTATGGCATTAACTAACAACAATGAATTATCATTTATGAATACTAAAAATTGATGAAAAAATTAGTTCACTTAAAGTCAAAGATGACAAGCAGTCATTCTCATTGTAGGTTACATTGATCACACCTATCTAATCTGTAAGACAAATCCTAGTACCTTCTTTTTTGGCTTGCCTGTTTATTTTTCTTGTCAATAGATAGTTTTCATTTGTAAAGGAACACTATTGCATTGTATTGTTGTTATGTATTGGTATCAATTTCCATTCAAAGGCCAACTTTATTCTCAAATGATGTACAGCATACTGGAGCTGGATCTAAACTTCGACACATTTTTCTTATAGGTAAAGACAATTAAACCCCTAAGATATCTTCAGAAAAACATGATTAATAAGCAATTACTGATATTTTTTTTCTGGGTAATTTTGGTGGCCTTTCTTGCCTTGGAACTAATGACAAGATTCATGGGAGCTCGAGTCTCTATCTTCTGGACTGTTGGTAGCATCACAGGGTGGATTGGCCCTGGGAGGGCACTGGAACTGAGTTGCACCTGCATCTGCTCTGGTTCACCTTCCCCTGTTGAAGAATTGAGTAATATTACTGGCTTCAAGTGGGTGAGAGCAGGTCAGTCAATAAGGTCCTGTAAAAGGCAAACAAGCTGGCCAGCTGTGAGGAAATCTGGGGGAGCAAAGTTGCAAAAATTCATGTTAGTGGGGAGGAAAAGCCAAACTAGACCCCCCTAAACCTTAAAGCTCCTCCTCCATAAATGTGGATTACGAGGGGCTTCGAGGAGGTTTGCAGTGACCTGTGTAGCTCTGGGCTACGCCACAGAAACAACTTGAGAGGACTTTGAGAGCAGATCCAGGGAAAGTGATAGCAGAACATGGGGCTAAGTGGGATCATTAGGGGAAACATGACTGGGCTGAGTCTTGGTGCAGAAGTTTGTCTTGATGCCCTCAAAGGTGTAGCCAAGTGAGATTGTCCTGGAAAGATCAGGTCACCTCCATGATAGAACTGTATTCAAGGGAGGCAATAGGAGTCCAGGGTAGCTGAGATGAGGGCAAGGTCTGGAGTTCATGTTAATCTAGCGCATGCATGCAACCATTCCAAATTGGTAAACTGTGTAAAATACCTTGTTCAATCATCTTGTAACTAAACCTTTCTTCCTGAATGAGGCTTATCTCTGCGTTTGGAGTCTGACCTGAATTCCTTTTCTTACGTGCCATAGCTACTTTCTAGGCGCAGCCAGCCAGAGCCCCGTACCACTTTCATAACTTCAGTTGTTCAACTGCCAAAGTTGTGCGGGCGAAATTTACACAGAAATAATGGGATCTGTACACCTACACTAATATAGTTGGAATCTCTTTCTACATGTCAGGGAAGATGACTTAGACAAGAATGGTAGGAGAAGTGCTGTTGGTTTCAATGTAAATGCCTGCCTGCCTTTCCTTCATCTGTTTTCCATCAAATGGAAATGAATGAGTGAATGGAAATAAATGAAACAAATGACTGCTGTCCCAACTCTTGTTCCTTTAAAAGGTAAAAAAAGTGTTTCATACTGTGGTTACTTATTTTTAGGCTTTTTATTTGATTAAAAATGAAACCTTATTTCTAGACAAGTATTATAGGGAATGGGAACTTGCCCAAAAGAAGGGCCTGTTCTCACTTTGCTTGCAAGATGTGATGGGCCCAACATAGCAAAATACCTTTTTGTGAAGCTTTGCAGTGTTCTCCATTTCTCAAGACCTGCTACTCCAGAGGTGTTTGCTGGCTGGCCTAAATATACCTGTTTGATAAGCATGCACATATCTGAAACCTGCAAAGATAATTTTCTGTACTTTAGGCAGAATAGGTGATCAAAGAAATGGATGAAATATGAAAGTTTGATACTAATGAACCAAGCTCTTGTGGAACTTAGCTGCAAAGCTCCTGTTGACTTCAGAGGGATCAGGGTTTCACTAGTGTTAACAGGTCTGTGTGGCCAGGACCTTGGGACTGTGTTGTTAGCGTGTGCTTAAAGAAGATTATAGCATGCTTTTGTTTGACAAACCCTAAGTTTAGCATACAGAACAAATATCTCTAAAGATAACTTTTTAAAGCCACCTAACAATAACTTCTATTTCTGGTGACAGACACCTCTTCATTGCTATACAAAGATGAGGAGGCCACTTGTCAGAAACACAGGCAGGATGGAAATCCCTGGGGTTTTTTTAAATCTTAAGGTTTTAGAGTCTCACAGGCAACTGTCATGCATCCCTTAGATTCTAAAATTTCCTGAAGAAATGCTAGGTATAGTGCTACAGGGACAAAAGAGTTCTCTTACAGGTAGTAAATGAGTTTTTCCACTAATTAGATGAAATTGATTATATTGAGAAATATTTGCTGAATTGGATGCTGAGGCAATACAAAAAACCCCCACATTGGTTTAAATGTAAGTAATATTTAGAAATATTCTGTATTATATTTGTTGATCAAAACCATTGTTAATTATAAAATACCTTACCAAGAGAGATTTTTCTTTAAAATCTTCCAAAGCAAAAAAGCACAGCATGCAGGATATTTCCTAACTGTTAATAAGCACCTAAGGTTAATCCCAAGGGTATCGGCTTCTCTCCATCACTTACTAATGTCCAGGAATATCCTCTGCCTGCTTTATTACTGCTTCAATTTATGTTTGGTGCACTCAGTTTAAAGTATCATCTTATTCCGTAGCAGACAGAGCAAAAACTGACAAAGGAGTGTCAATAGCCAGCTGTAAGCTTCCTACTACTACCAAAATGTCATAAATTACTTCTCATTTCAGGGTAGATTTTTCAATTACAACCTAGTGGAAAAAAGAAAGTGAATGCTTATTGAGACCTAGAAATGCATTTTAGTTGTTTTGGGCGTTTTGTTGACTTGGGGTTTTTGCCCTGAACATCATGGTGGACTTGGTTTTCTAAAATACTTTAGGTAGGAATTCCAAGCTCTTTTGATGCCCTTGCTATTTTGTATAACCATTAGGAAAATGTGTAAAAAATGTGTGCTTCTAGGTAAGCAACACTAATTGTGGGTTTTTTCATGCCTTCTCAGAACAAATAATCTGTAAGAAATTAGAAATCCTACCTAGCAAACTACTGAGGCACAAATTATACTAGACATGCAAAAGAGGACGTACAACCCTGTGCTACTTAAAGAATAATTTTTTCAGTTAAGAAAAGCTTGTAGAAAATCGTAACATCAATCTAAGGGTATGTAGTATTCACTGTAAAGATGTGTGGATCCAGCCCAAGGCATATGAGTGCTACAATTTCTAGTATTATGGGGGAAAAAAAAGACCATGAAACATGCATTTAAGATGAAGGAATTCAGGCCCATATCCTGGAAGGCAGGCAGAGCCAGAGCATAACTTGGTGTGAGTTTTCAAGTGTGATTAAGAAGGTTAATGCACATGTTGGATGTATAACCAAGACAGTAACTAACAGAAGTAGAAAGATGATCCTACCTTTTTGTAGCTTTGGTAACGGCAAGCACAGATACTGGCAGCGCAGATTTCTAATATTTATGGTAATAAGAAAGGCATTAAATTTAGGGAGAGTTTAGAAAACAGGGAATGTAAAGGCTTTGAGAAAATGCCATGCTGTGGCATACTCTTGTTTATAATAAACTTTATCATGCTCTTAAGGTTAACTAAGTAGTTAGAATTAGAAATATTAAGTACATCTATAGTACAGTAGTGGTATTCTTCAGATGAGAACTTTTGGCCACGTAACCTCTGAGTGGTTGTTCAAATCAAACATTTAAATAATTGCCAGAGGAACTAAGTCAAAATAGCTTGCACCTTGGCTTATCAAAGCACATACCTTAATAACCTCATCTACCTGTTGTGAATCTCAATGCTGTAAATGGAGAATAACCAATAGCTTGCAAATATAAGCTATGATGAGGGCTTGTGTGCACACTGCAGCCTGAAATGAATTGTTCTCCTTGTTCAGTGTTTCCAAACATGCTATTAGGGTCGGGAAGGAAGAAGTTTTGATGAGGGAGTTACTTCAGAGTATTGGGGGGGGATTGTTTTTTTTAAATAAAGGACTTCAGTGTTTGTAATGGGAGACTTACAATCGTCTCTTTGTGATAATATGATTATTCTGTGATCTAAACCCTCCCTTTCTGCCTTCAGAGCATGTACAAATTATAGAAGGTTTTGCTGTAAAGCCTCTTCCTCCTAAAAGCTATAAGCTTTAAAAAAAAAAAAACAAACCAAAAAAAACCCACCAAACCCAAAGAAATTATATAGTTTAGATCCAAAGCTTGTTTCTTTTCTTATTTAGCCTCTGGTTTTGCAAACTCAGAGCAACGGGGCAGTTTCATGTATGTGATGACTCCATTGATCTCAGCTGCTGGGGGCAGGGGGCTGGGCAGCACCCTACCCAGGTGTAAATGAAGGCAGGTGCCAATCAGGTCAGCCGAGCAACACTTGCTCATAACACCTGACGGAGAATCAGACCTTAAAGCAGTGGTTTGCAGAGGTCACTAGTTTAGTAGACAAAGCTAACTTAAGGTGTAGAGGTTTTAAAAGAGCACTGGCAAGTTAGTGAAAACAAGTGTTTGCCACCAGCTGTAGAGGTAGGCAGCTCTTCTTTCTATGGGTTTGAATGATTTTAGTAAGTTTTCTCTCAATTTTTTTTTGCATTTCTAAACTTAGGAAGGTTTGTCTTACTGATTAACCCAACTGAATATCTCTCAAATTAGTCTTAAAAATTTTGTTCCTCGCTTAGCTTCTGTTTCATATTACAAATAGGTTTTGTTTGTTTTCTGGTTGGGGGTGTGTGTTTTCTTTTTCTTTTTAAACTATGTGACTAGCCAAAATGTTTGTGACTCTACTGAGAAATACTAGGAGGCACAGATGATGTAATGCTGTTTTATCAAGGGAGAGAACAAGAAAAAGCTCTGCAGCATTCAGTTTCTTAGGAGATTGTTTTTCTGATATAAAAGTCAAGTTTGTTTTAGCTAGAGCTCCTACCATGTTGCAGTTTTGCTCCTAGGTAAAACCTGCCATGATAATGGCACAGTGCAGAACATTCTTCTGGCATGTGCTACGAACCAGCAACTTCCGAGGTGCTGAACCCTTAGAGGACACCGTGAGAGGTCCAATTTTTGACCTTGGGAGAAGCTCATTGCTTCTCTGGAACAGTTAGAGTTGTATTGTTTGTGGATGGAGAGTAACAGTCTCCTGTGTTGCTACCACTGAGGTTCCTTGTGTGCCCTAGGGCACACAACATGAACAGTTGAATCTAAAATGCCATGTGGCGTTCAAACTTGCTTTAAAATAGCACAGCCACCTTCTGACTTCATACCACCAAATAAATCAGTATAGCTGTTATCTCTTACTGATTGAGCTATTATCAGGGTTAAGGCAGTATTTATATTTTGCAGTCATAGTGAGTAAGTTTGTATATTACTTTTTAAATGAAAACTACAACTATATGTGACTATTTTAAAAGCTTTAAAGCACCAGTTTTCAAAGACTCAAGTTGTAAATGACAACTTCTTTTTTTCAAACTTTGTTACTGTGTGAGTGGGGGAATTGCTTCTGATTGGCCATGGTGACTGTAGGATTATACAAATAAATACCAGTCAGTTGGGTCTGAGTGCCGTGCCTGAGGGTGTGTGAGGCTGGCTAAAGGAGAGAAACAGTAGGATATATTCTAACTTGGTTGTAATTTTGTTTACAATTCAGTGCAGTGATAGTACTTTATACCCCCTGAGAGTCTCTTACCTGTTTGTGTTAACTTTGCTTATATATCAGATGCCTTGTGTTTGCTGCTGTCCCTGTGCACAGCCAGTTCTGCTTAAGCCCCTGATTGCTCACATGTATTTAAACTGCCTGTGAGCCCCTGGGGTGTGTTGTGGACCTTGCAAGTCGCTATCAAGTATGGTCCATAAACTCATTGTCCCTGTCCAAAGAAGTGGTTTCTGAAGATGTACAATGATTGTTTCAGTCTGATGCTGTACTTAAAGAATTTCTTTACTGAGGTATGGCATCAATAACTAGAGAAGAGAGCTCAGTAGTATAGAATGAAGTAAAGAGCACTAGTAATGTCAATAGCTAAATCTTATTAGATTGTTATAAATTTGCTGTCTTGTATAATGTTGGTATTTGTCTTTCTGTTTATACTGGCAATGTAAAGTATTGTATTAGTGAATGCTCGTAATCTTAAACTTGATAGCTCCTCCATTGAACTGTACTAGTTAGTCTTGAAAAAGTATTCCAAATTTAAAAGAAGCTCTCCAGTTGGAAGAAAAGTGTTCTTGTTGCTGCTGGAGCTCCTGTGAACTTCCTGGTTGTTATTAGATTACACCCTATCTGCATCCTAGCTGCTGCAAAGTGGTGTTAATGAGGATTTTAATATTAGCCTAGCAGACTTTCTGATCCTTTACTAAAGCTCAGAGAAGCACTTTGCTTCTAAGCACTGTCTGCAGTTCCTATCATGAAAACACTCATTTGATATGTAGAACTTTGTGTTTCCTGATACTTACCAGCTTCAACACAATGTGACAGAATAATAGAATATGATTCTTTAACAGCTCACCCTGGACTTTTTAAATATTTTATAGTTTGAGTTGAACAGAGTTATAACTTTACTCTGAGTTCTGATAAGATATACAAAAATCTAGAGGTAGCTTTCAGTGCGGTTTTCCACATGTATGTATTCAACATAAAGCACTTCTGTTGGCTTGCAGACCATAGAACTATCAAATGTAAAAATGATCTCAAACATGAGATTTTCAGATATTAGGAAGAGAAGCAGTTGTTCAGAAGGAAGCGATTGCTACCTCTGCATGGTGTTGGACTCTGAATGTGTATTTGAAACTTATCCTAGAGAGACAAAATACGACAACATCCACGTTAGGAAACTAAACTGTCAAATGCTAACCTCAAGGGTATTGCTGAAATATATTAAAAGTCAATCAATTGGGAACCTTTGAAAAGGTCGTTATCTTTATTCTTTAAATTTTTTTGAGACCAAACTGGCAATAAGAGTTAGATTTAATATAGTACTGTGTAGATATATGCATTATTGGGGGACTACTGGTAAGTATATGTTGTTATTGCTCTATTGATGGTGTCTACTTCTGGACAGGGGACTTGGAAGAAGGTAGGACTGTTATGGGAGGCTCATACAATGCCTGTAGCATCTGATTCATCTCTTGCTTTATTACTGACTCATTGTATATAACCATATATGTATATTGACTACTATATAAAGTCAATGATTTATATATTGACTGACTAGCAATATAGTGCTGGAGAGATGGTTGACAGATCTCCTGCCTTAGCTGGAGGCTTAGCTTTTTGCTTTCCATTCATAGTTGGGGATCACGGCAGAAGAATTCTGACAGTTTTGTGCATAGTGTCTTACATGTGATGCTTTGATCAATGAGTGGTGGTGCCCCCACCTAAGCAACACTGCTTAAAAGAGGTTTCTTGCTTTGATGGGAGAGCTCTTTCTCTCTCTTTTCTCTCTTTTTTTTTTTAATTACTTCTTTTCTAGCCTTGTATTTGTTTAATCTTACTGTGAATAGTCTTCCTTTTCACAAAGTTGCCTAGCCTTTACTTACATTGTGCCAGTTCTTGTTAATAGAACAATGATTGTATAAAATAAGTGTGTGGGGGAAGTCAGATGTACTTATTAAAAGGCACAGATGAGTCTCTTCTTGGGGAGGCAGGGTGGAAAAACAAACAAAATGAGACATGGCATTAGTTACTTCTTCTGCATGTGCTCTCACTGAGCAGCATCTTTCTAGTGATGTTTGCAACGTCTGTACTGTGCCTTGGAATGTGCAACAGCTAAGTTGAGTGCACATGCAGGGGGCACGAACATCCTACTGCGGACATTCATGTCAACAAATATATGTCCTGGGTTGTTTTTTTTTTTTTTGGTGGATTTTGTAGGTTTGGACTTCTAAAAGACTTAAGTCGGAAACTATTTTCTCAAAGTTGGGGCATGGAAAAAGTGAATTTTTCAAGCTTCTTGCTGTTTGTCTACAGCAATGTCGTGACCAGAGTAGGCAAGAAACTGTGTGCTGAGATGTCAGAAGGGGAAAAGCCCTAATAAGATGTGTTATGCTGTGTTAAGGGTAACCTGATCTAGTCTAGTCTAGCCTAGCCTAGACACTAATTTGGGCTGTGGGAGACCCGTGTTCAAGTGCCCACTTTGCCTTTTGCCCCAGGCTGCCTGGGGGACGTGTGCCACAGGTTTTCTTTTTGGCGCCATCCTCTCATATAGTTGTGCTGCCTGGAGCCCAGGCTTGAACCTGTCTCCTGAGTCCTGCCTGGAGTCAGCTGGTTCCACTGGCTTAATGAGTGCTCTCCACATCCTAAGTATCTACTTCATACCACTGAAGTAGATGTCTCTGTTGAAAAGCTGTATTTTCTGTCAAATCAGTGCTTTCCTTTGGAAGAGAACCTTTTTGTCAAAAAAGAAAACAAGCAAAACCTCCAGGTGAACCCTGGTCTACTCTTACTTTCTCAACATATAAACCCTGAAAAGTGGTTTTATTGCTTTCATTCTCCTCCCCTCTGGACTGTTTTGAGTAGCTTGGCAATATTACAAGCATCTACATTCAGTCTTTTTTTTTTTTGTCCCATGAATCCGAATAACTTTCTCATTTAGCATAAATAGAAACAGTGTAGTAAGAAGGAGAAGACTAACTCTAGAATCTTTTAAAGATTACATATGGGTAGAGGTATTTTGAGGTGGTGAAAAAGGGGATTATTTTTCAAATGGTTAGCATCAACAGTAGAGTATTCATTTTTCTGCTTTACAGGGAAGCTAAACAAGTAGGAACTATTTCTCACTTCACAGAATAGGAATTTTGGAAAAGTACTGCTGTGATCTAGCAATGCACTTTTGCTCTGATTTTTGTTTTAAGAAACACAAGGATCTTTGTCCCAAAGAAAGATATGGATCAGATCCCCTGAACATTGGAGTGTGCATATGACTCCCTAGAGCAGAATGGCATCACTGACTAGGAGCCAACTAAATCTTCTTTATATTTAACATACAACAGCTAAAATTTTAACTTGGATCTTCCAATATCTATGTCAGAGCAGATGGTGCAGATAAGACGGGTACCACCTGGTTTCATAGGTACTAAGTAGACATATCACTGCGTCAATGTAGCAGCACATCACATGCCAAAAATCCGCAGTATGTTGTTAAAGATAAATCCGTGTGGAAAAACTCTGATACAAATACAGGACAACTTCAAGTCCATTCCTAGTAGAATATTGAAATGTTGGGTTTGGTTTTAATTTGTGTAAGCTTCTTCCATATTTCTTCATCAAAATAAGAACAATTTGAATAGTTGCTACAGGGCTTGGGAATCTTCAGGGACAGATTCAGTTTGGGTTACACTTAGGAAAAGAATGATAGCACTAAAACACAACAGTAGAGAGTGAAAATGGTGGCTCTTACAAATAAAACATGGAGTTAACTTTATTTCAGTTTCCTAGGACTTCTGACCAATCCCACCGCTCTTCCTGTATGTTCTCTTCTTTTAATCCATCAGTCATCAAATATTACAAAAAAAGCATGCAATTTTCTCCTTTAAAATAGGAGAAATGGCCAGTTCTTAGAGCCAGCCAACTGCTTTTGGTTTTGTAACTATAGGGAGCAAGTCTCCAGAGTGGCAGTAGCTTCTAACAATTGTGGGTGGGCAAAGAGTTATCAAATTATACTCTGCTAAAGAATGGATCTAAGGAAAATGTTGCTGCTTTTGTAGTAAAGTTACTAGGTTGCAGATTTGATGAAAACAAAGCCAATTGATAAAATGGGCCAAATTGCTGTGGAAGACCAAATTTATGTAATCCATCCTGATTTAGAATGAATTAGAGCAAAGATATGAAGAAAATATTTGGCGTATCAGCCATTTTCATTTCACATGAAATAGAATTTACAGTGACAAAATCTGGAGAGATGTGTCAACACCTTATAACTTTTTTGTATATGATTTTTTAAAAGTCCTTTTATATCCATAAATATTTAATGGATATAATTTATTGCTGTATTTCTGTATTGTGGTAAAATACATGGCATTTGCTTTAGCTTAAGGTTTCTTTAACTTCCATTGACTTGCTTTCTTGTCTATTTTTCATGGCAACCAACTTTCATAGGTGGTGAGATGCATTCTAAAATTGTATAGTTTCTCTTCCACTCGGGTGACAGCTAAAGGAGCCCACACCTCTCAAATAAACCTCTGTGGTGAACAATGGATCACAAATGTGCTCCTGTTCTACTCTGCAAACTTTCTGTGTCTGTTTCACACAGCGGTGAACAGGCAGCTCCTCTGTGTGCATGAAAGAGTTAAAGCTTTCTAGCCATTTTTCCTATTAGAGCAGCTTGCATGAAAGGCTGGCTAGTCTACCTGAGCAGATCTCTGAGGGCAGCTATTGAATCTGTAATCCTCTCTGATGTTGGTAGTGCTCATGTGAACAACCTCACTGACCTTTTCCTAGTTATTCTAAAGACTATTCTGAGAGGTATTAAGAAGAGCCTATTCATTTCAAAGAACCCCATGCATGGTTTGGGCTTTACTTATTTAAGACGGAAGGAAGATAGGCAGTAGAGCATTAGATAAATTAGCAACCTGAGCTACCTGGGCAGAAGTTTGGCTGTGTATCTTCTCTAAAATCAGGAAATGTCACAGAGCAAACACCTGCAGCATGAAGGAGGGAAGGAAACCTGTGGCGTGTGCTCAGTAAACATGCCTGGGTAGCTACTTGGCCACCAGAAATCAAACACAGACAAAGTGTGTGTGCACTGAAACGTTTTTGAGACTTGAGTGAGAAGAATAAAAGGCTACTTTCTGTTTCTATACTTCTTCAAAGGTGCACATAACCATTGGGATCTCACTACATTTTTATATAAGTACAGTTTTAAAAGAGGGACATTGTAAACTTTTTAGAATATCGCATATATTTGTAGAAATATAAATGTATGAAATAGTGGTGTCTAGCCTTTGGTCATGGTCTTAACTACTTTCTTTCTCTTAACTGAGGTGTAAGGCAATATCTGTTTCTGCTCTGGACTATCATGTATGGTTAGAGAATTTATTCCTGACCCTATTTTCATGGATAGTCACTGGATATGCTCATTGCTTTCTAACTATGTTAAATTGATTTGCAAAGCACATTGGTTCAAAATATGCCTCTCCTGGTACAGCGGTCTAGTTCTACCTTTGTGTTCTGGAGCAATTATTGTGAGGTCCATGAGATGTTAACTTTCTTGGAGAGAAGAGGAAGGGTTGATTTTGTTGTTGTTACACGCCTGTACTAATCAGGCAGTCTAGGAATGCATTTAAAGGCAAATGCTGCTCCTACTCCCTGTACAGGGTAGCACTGTTGTGTGTGCAGGAGCACATGATTTTAGGGGATTGCCTTTCCCCTTCACGCTGCAGAACCTGCCTCTGTGGGGGGATGGGGCAGAACTGCCCAAGGGTGTATGTGGAGCCTGTAGCCAGATACCGAAGACTTGTTTCTCCCTCTCCTTGTGGTAGAACACCATTTTGTCTGAGCAGAATGCTTTGGATCTGACACTAACATTTAAGATTACGCAAGTAAAAAGTTGGTCTTTTCAAAATCTGTAACTGTTTGCAAGCCTTGTCTATGTACCCCAGAATGCTACTGCAAATCAGCAAAGGAACAGCAAAGCCATGAGTTTAAGAGTCTTGTGCACACGGGAGCTTCCCAGATGTTTGTATGTGTCACTGCCCAATTGCTCCACCTTGTCAATCAAACTGAATTAAGCCACTGGCTCCATCGTAGGGGAGAGTTATGGTATGAAATGCCTATTGGAGTGTTCCACAGGGAGCTCCTGGACTTCATGTGTGCTCTGCAGCTGCAAGATGGAGAGGGTCTAAAGAGGTCCTGAGGATGGCAGCTGCAGCATCCGTTTTGTTCCCTTGTTTAAATGGAATAGACCTTTCTAAAAATTGCATAGTATTCAATCACTTTCAATATCAAATTGCTACCTGGTTTTTTTTTTTAATTACATCTGACTAAGAACTAACCAGTCTGAGAAGAAAAGAATACTGTAGATGGACTACTTAGTGTTTATATTTTCAGTGTTAATAAAGAAGCAAGAACCTGTGTGTAGCTTTAGTTGGTCATACACTGCTTGCTCAGGAAACTTCATCACAATGTTTGTGACTGTTTTTTAATAATTACAAAGTTCTTAGTACTTGTATTTTTACAATAATATGCAAAATTGTTATATGAACATCATGAAGCCATCGTATGCACTCGTACAATGTTGGAAGATTCTCAATTCTAAGTGAAGACTTAGGAGGCATGGTGGTGTTGGTTGACGGTTGGACTTGCTGATCTTAAGAGGTCTTTTCCAACCTTAATGATTCTATGATTATTCCTATCACTATTCTAGGGGCTGATTTATCTCTGGGGTCTGTTCTCTGCTGGATGGTTATGTACCCTGAATTTAGGGAAGGGTCTTCAGTGATACTTTCTACTCCAAAAGTTACCCCTCTGCTTTTTTTTTTTTTTTAACTTGTAGAAATATTTCTAAAGGGGTTTAGAATACGATGGGAGAAGGGATTTCAGTAGTGCAATCCTAAGACCTTAGTCTGGAACTGAGGTTTATAACCTGGTTCTAGTTCTTGAGTTTTTAAGGACTACAATGTTGCTATCCCCAAAGTCCTATAAAGCTGCTGAGTTTTAGAAATCAAATTTGTACATATATATATGCACCCATGTTTATCTATACACACAGAGACAGCTGATCAGGACAAACGTTCCCAGTAGAAAGCATTGCAGAAGGTACGGCGGAAGCATTTCAACATCTTATTTTACCAGAATAGGTACACATATTTCATAGTGTGAGATCTTGCAGATCCACTCCTTTCCTCTGAGGTACTTGGTTCCCTGTGAGCTGTAAAGTGCAGCAAGTCTGCTGCCTGACAGTGCAGGTACATGCTTGCTCTCATTCCAGAGGGACTGGTGGGAGATGTGGTGGTCGGAGGC